>VUQR01010043.1:0-39085 GCA_015108515.1 Hemichromis elongatus | reverse complement strand
CACACACACACACACACACACACACACACACACACACACACACACACACTGTTCCTTATCCTCATCATGGTTATGATTTCATATAGCTGGGATTTGTCAGACCAGTGGCCTTGACAAAATCTATATTGCAAGAAGTTTCAAAGAAGATGGATTGCCATGTTTCTCCCATCATCAACTAGACACAGTTAAGTACTTAAACATTTCTGAGCAAAAATGTTTTAAATTTTTCAGTATGTTGCAAACAGTCTGGAACGTGTGATTCTGTTGTTTATCTTGGCAGTAAACCGACAGACTGAAGTCACTCATGTTTATGTACATATAATGCTGTTTACTCACAGGGTGTATATTAGAATAAGACACTTTCATTATTATATTATCTCTTATATGTTAGCTTTTATCCATAAATACCATACTGTATGTGGGATAAGATTACAGTTTTGATTGCTGTAGGTAAGTTGGGAAAAGTTTGTGGTAAAAGTGTAATGTAAACTAACAACGATAAGCAGTAGATAAGGATGAAATGTCTGCTCAGGTGGAAAAATGAGGAACAGGAGTGTCAAAACTACATATATTCATCACTTTTCTATTCATCACAAGCAGAAGTACTGAAACCTGTGTTAAAAAATACTTTGGCAAAAGCTGAAGTACTGATTCAAGCACAGGCACTCAGAATTCTCAGTATTAAAGTAAAAAGATTCTCTTTACAGGATATTTCTACCAGCTATGTGTTTATGTTATTTTTATTTATTCATTTTTTGCCAAGCTAACTGATACTCGTTATAATAATATTACAATGAAGCAATTCACAGAAATACAAACTTTATTTCAATTTAATTCAAATTCTAGCAAAAGTACTCAGCTTGCACAGCTGTTATGTGACGCACAATCAGATAAAAACAAAGGGAATTTAAAAAATTGTTTTATTTGCTTTTGCCTATGTTGCAGGTGGGTGGTTTTGCCTCCACACTAAACAGGAAAATGAGTACAGTCTGGTGTTAGTCAGGTCATTCAGCAGGTGGGGAAACCCAAAAATCGATTCTAGTGGTTCAGCATGAGAATCACCTAAAATAAGTAACAGTAATTTCTATGGTAAGATTACTATATTTAGTTTACGGCTGTCAAAAAAAGCCTGACTTCAATAAGATTACATGTACAATTTAAATAACAAGTTATCAAAAACCACTGAGTAATTCTTAAATTAAAAAAACACAACCTCTCTTCTTATTCTCCTGTTCTGCTTTTCTCTCTCTGTGAAATGCAGGACTGTGATACAAATCTTGTAACAAACTGCACAGAAAAACTGTCTGTCTGTCTGTTTCCTGATATTTGTTGAACTGTAAGAAATAAGGGTGTGGCTGTAGCTCAGGAGGTAGAGCAGGTCACCTACTGATTGGAAAATTGGTGGTTCGATCCCTGGCTCTTCCAGTCTGCATGTCAAGTATCCCTGGGCAAGATACTAACCCCAAGTTGTTCTCCGATGCATCCATCAGAGTATGAGTGTAGTTAAAAAGCACTGAGTTTAGATAAAGTGCTTGTGAGAATGGGTGTGAATGTGACATGTTGTATAGAGCTTTGAGTACTCTGGGAGAGTAGAAAAGCGCTGTATCAGTCAATATATCAAATGACCCTGCATTTAAAAATGTTGCTCCCTTTTGCTCACTCCTCCTCTGTAGTGCTAGCTAGGTGCTGATGCACTACAAACACAACCTTCTGTACCAAAAACAACTTTTCAAATCATTTCAGGATATTTTAACCCCAGAAGGGCTCTAAATGCATAAATTATATCTATTCCTCTTTCGTCTGTTTGTGTGTGATAAGCACATTGATTGATGCACCAATGGGAGTGCCTTTAGGATTATTAGTGTTCGTTCCATTTGGGTTCAAATCAGTTTAACGTTTCAAAGTGTGCTGCGAAGCGAAACAATAACTTACCTCAAACATCTTAAACCTAAAGTAACAACCATGTATTTAAAATGTAGGGAGTAAAAAGTGTTTGTTTTTAAATCTGTGGAGTAAAGTTAAAGTACAGATACCTGAAAATTCTACTTGAGTAACAAAATATATTTACTTTGTTACTTCCCACCTTGGGGAATAGTAGCAGATCAAACCAGGTGTCTGTGTGTTGTGAAATGATGAGCATAACATTCGCAGATAAATACATTTTCATTCATTTGCACTTTAAAATGTGGTTTGTTTTACATAACACACGTGACACAGCAGAGGACTATGATGCTACACACCATGAGGCTCACTAATCCATGATGGGATTAGACCAACTCTCCACGTGCATTAATGTGCCAGATTTGACAGCACGTCATTGGGTGTCTAGCACACTTAAAACTGACTGAGTCGGGGGTGACTCAAATATCTTGTGCAAATACGAATGAAAGGCGCATGAAGAAACCTACAATGCTGATACACAGTGTCTGCCACTGCCGTCCCTCTGGACAAAAATAATGCTCTTTTGATTTGAGCACAAGCTCAATTTGTAGACTTTGCTTCTGCTACAATGCAAGTTAGTGTGTTAACGCACTGCACATGCACTAAGATGAGAGCTGTTTCGACAGGGTCATGCCCTGTGAGTGTCCTTTGTGGAGGACACACAATTGTTGTGTCTGCCTAATGTTATCCATGTGCTAAATATAATATAACAGAGTTAGTAGAGAGGTTGCTTCAGCCGCACTGCTGTAAGGCGGGGGAAAAAAACCTAACCCTCGACCCAGCAAGGAGTCAAACAAGAATCTGTCACTAAAATAACTGCAAGTCCATCTTCTCCAGTGATAAGATGGTGAGACGGATGCTGCACATAAGTCGCTCACTGTTCATTAAAGTCCAGCCTGAAGGGTGCTGTTATTAGAGGCGGTATCTTAAGAGAGATTGCAGCTATCAGGTCAAGCAGGAGGTTATCCCAAGGCCCACAGAGCCAGTGGTAAATCCCACTGAGGTGCCAAGAGTACACAACAGAATTTGGTTGCCTGATACCTATCAGAAAGCACTTAACCAAATAATGCAGAAACTGCCCTCCTCCTAATGCTTTCTCGCATTTTACTAACATCTGGAGGTCTGCATGAGGTCTGAGATTCTCTTTATGACAAGCAGATCATTTTTCTGTGTATCAGGTAGTAGAAATAAGCAAGGTCACAAGGTAGCAGATCTTTTCCCAGGCTTTCCCATTATGGCCCACTGCTACTGATGGATAATTGCACTTTCAGCTGTGACAGTGCAAGAAAGCTGCCATGGCGCCAGCGCTTAGGCACTATGATGAGCTTGTGGGTTTTGTAGCCACCAGAATGACAACTAGATTCTGCTTCTGACTGTGGTAGAAAAAGAAACCAAGTGAATTGGGGTAAACAGGAAATCTGAGCCATGACCAGGGAGAGAAGGCAACGTCCAGTGAGGGGTTGTCTTTTATGTTCACAGAGATCCAAATTGCTCTTTTAGCATTTTTTATGGTGAACAGATCCACTTCTTTCTTCTCAAATTTGTCCAAAAACAACTACAAAATGCAAAGAACTCAACTTCCCTTTTTTGTGTGAGAGACATCAAGTCTCCTGCATGGATCTGTACTTTCATGATGCGAACCACTCTGATGAACAGCGTGAGATTTTGAGACTGCAGCAGCAGGCTACTGGCTATTTCAAACAAGCCTACTGTGTGTGCAATGCACACTGCTGCCATCATGTTGTCTGTTCATACTACAACATGTCTGGTTTTTCAGTAGAGGGGATCTAAGCATTTTAAAACCGTAACATCTGTAGACAGCCTTGGAAGGTTTTTGTGGAGAATGATACTTTCAAAAACTTTCTCCAAGAGCTTGAAACTGAAAAATTCTTCATGACTTGGAGAGATATGCTGATTTCCATTTACTAATATATGTAATTCTCTTAAGGGGATCCCTTAATGACAGTCAGACGTGGCATTTTCCGAAATGCCATGTCTGACTGAAGATGAAAGAGATGAACACTCTGCATTCATCTTACATATCTCTCACCCTGAAAATCCACATATGTAATTATGTCACCAAATGGTTTACAACATTTTAAAATCTCTGAAAAGTTATAAACCTTTTAGAAGTTTCTAAATAAATCTCTTGAACAAGCTCAAGTTTATTGAGGCAAGACTAACATAGTGTCACAGATAAAAACAAAACAAAACACTGTCAAACCAACATTAATGACGTCCACCTTTGCTGGTCATAACGTACTGTGACAATGGACAGCATATTAGTCACTCAAAAATTATTTTATTTAACCTTCTGCCTCATCACCCCCAATTGGTCACAGTAGACAGCTGCCCTTCTTTGGGCCTGGTTCTTTGGAGGTTCCTTCCTGTTAAAAGGGGTTTTTTCCTTCCCACTGTTGCCAAGTGCTTGCTCAGAGGGGGTCATTTGGTTGTTGTGGTTTGTCTCTATTATTGTAGAGTCTTTAGCTTATAATATAATGCCCTTTGAGGTGACTGTTGTCGTGATTCGGTGCTATATAAATAAAAAAGCTTTGAGGACCACAAAATGAATACCAAACTTAAACTTGGCCAAAAATTCCTCTCTGGCAAGATGCAAAAAAACCACAAACATGGAAATCAAGTAAGGTTCTCAAGTCTGCTCCGGTGAGTTTAGCTGTGTATAAAGCAATAACACTCACCCTCTGTGTGAGAAAATCCCTCTGCAGTGACTTTCCACTGAATCAGCACTCCGAGGAGTGCCAAGACAGGCCACACCCCCAAGATAACCCAAGTAAACCAGCACACTGGCTTCTTGGGATCTACCTGCAAAAAATAGAGTTCCAGTGTCAGTTTTGTCCTTAACTGCTGATCAGTTAAAGAATTTCTCTTCGCCATTTCCCCCCAATTTTACTGATTTTTTTTGGTAAGCTTTTTCTTGCCAAGTGAAGTGCCTGAGCACAGAGGATGTGCAGATTTGGTGCAGATCTTTAAGCCAGCCGAGGGAATTATTTGTATATATGCTCTATAAATATAATTGATTTGACCTGGCAAGGCCTTTATCGGCATTCCATATTTGGGGAAAAGTATCTGTAATCCCAACATAAAGAACCCAACTGTTTTTTAAAACATGTTTTAAATATTCCACTTTTACTCTGACACACGTATCACTGGAATGTGTTTCAGAATTCAGAATGACATATTCCATAACAGAAAAGTGTTTCTTTTTTTATAACTTTTATAACATCTATTTTTCTCACAAACATGCACTCAGAAAGATGCACAGAAGCATACCCTGATGTGCTTACCTTGAGTCTCTCATAAATGTAGTGTACCAAAGCGAACAGCTCTATAAAATAATCCACGGTTACGGTTATGATGGCAGAGCCAAAGGTGGCAGTGGAGAGGGTGACGAAGCAGCGCTGCCACTGTAGTGTGAGGACAGCAAATAGTGTCCCAGAACCCAAGAGGATACCCAGAGGAACCCACACTGTTCTGGGGTGGTAGAACTCCTCCATGACCTAAGAGAGAAAAGAAAAGTGTTCAATTTTCCTTTTTTGTATGTGAATCAATTTGGGATCATATAATGGGAATATATGGTAGGTAAAAATAATGAATAATGGGAAATGTAACCTAGTACATTTTTGCGTGGATTGTTGCAGGAAAATAACTAAACCTGTATGATGGGTTTGTTGACAGTGTTGTGTTTCCATGTATGAGTTTATTTTAGACTAATTACAGATACATAGTAATGGCATGCAGTTCATTTATACACCTTTAGTCTATAGACAATAAAAATTACTTTCTTGTCTTAGCGCAAGTGTTATTCATACAATATAAGTAAAAACTGATATTTCAAATGCACCTTTTGTTTAATAATTTGATTTTCACATGCATATACACATAATTCTTAAAAATAAGCAAATTACCACCAGTGATGCAACTCCAACCAGCAGGCCCAGCAGCAGGCCCACCATAAACAGCCCCACACTGCGAACCAGCATCGTCACCAGACCACACAGGGTCCCGATGCCCAGGCCGATGCCCACGGACGCCTCCACACTCAGCTGAGTGTCCATCACCCTTTCCTTATAGCACAGCATAAAGATGACCACAGATCCAAACATTAGGCCTGTTAGAAACAACACGGCCTTGAAGCATCGATAGCCTGAAGAACAGATGGAAAATAAACCACTGTGACGATATTACCAGCATACAAATGGATAAAATCTATACACAAGCCTGAGGGGAAAAAAAAACAGAATTTAAACACACATCAGAGTGACAAGATGGAATACAAAAGAGCAACGGTAAAGTTCAACTTCAGGGGTCTTCAGTTTGAAACTATGGAGCAAGTCTGGTGCACATCAGTGAAGTGCGAGCAATCTGAAAACAGCAGCAGAAGAGGTCCAGACATTTACAATGACACTGTCATGAAGGAGATGTCTGAATTTAAACTAACTACGTTTTTTAGACTTGTGTCAGTAATAATAACAAAAATAATGGTTATCTCTTAATTTGGGCATGAACTTACATTAATGTGTTATCTGTGTTCATTATTGGCCACATTTACTAAAAAAAACCAAAAGCTATAGACTATTTCATAGAACACTGGTTTAGTGAGACGTAAACATTTACAGCTGCTGATGGGATGGATGATCCCATGACTGTAGCAACCAAAATTACATTTTTAATGGAACAGTAAAAACCATTAGTGTATATCAGCAGTAAGTGCCACAGGTATTTGTTTCCCGATTTAACATTTTGCTTTGGTTCTGTAATTACACTGCACTGTTTTCTCCGTTCAGCCCAATGATTAACTATACGCTGTTTGTGGTTTTGCAAATGGCTCTTGAAATTAAAAGGATCTTATCGCATTTCATTTGAAAAGATAAAATATGACAGGGAGAAAGCATAATGAACAGAAGAAAATAATGATAAACAGCAACCACGCTATGGTGGGTAAGAAAGGGAGAAGCACGTGCTCACTGCAGAATGGTGAGAAGCGATAAACTCACTCTATAAACATTAATGATTGCTTTAAAATATGATAATCATCATATTACTAAAGGTCATCCACATTCATTAGTCAGCAGGCTCGCTGAATAGAACAGCTGCTCTCGTCTTTCTTTTTTTTCACCTTTCCCCCATATGTTCCCTCATGTCCTTCTTGGCTTTCTTTTCATCTTAAAGTGTTTTAACTCAATGAAAACAAAGGGAAAAAAAATACTCCGAAAGATTAAAAGTTCATCTTATCAATAGTTTAAATCTCCTTGTCCTTGCTCCTATGTTTATTAATGTTTGTGTCCCCCTTTATGTCGTATCAGTAGCTCCGTCTCTCTGACTGGACTCTGTCTCGAGGGGACCCAACGTCAGATTGTTATCTTTGTGTAATCAGGCATTGCACAGCTGAGCCAAACAATGCTCCTCTTCTCATCCAAACCACCGTCCGTGCTCCCCCCTTGTGACCATACCTCATTTATTTGACACACTTCTTATAGCTTCCTTTATTCCTTCCCCTCTGCCATGTGTGTTTTCCTAGATACCTTTCAGTTGCTGTGTGCAGTGAAAGCCACTGTATTCATCACAGCTGTTTGCACTTCTTCTGTAACAGAATGCCTGAAGGAGTACAAGTCCTGACATGGAGTAATTCAAGCATTTCCATATCATCTACCGCTAGCAGAAAATGTGTTTGGTCAGCAGCTGTCACAAATCCGCAACAATATTCTCTCGTATTTGATGGTCCCCATAAATCAGCAAATGAATTCTGAAATAAATTGTTTTTCCTTTACGTCTGCCATCTTTTCTTCTTCTTTCCCTTCATTAGCATTCTAGCTTTCCAACTGTTCTACTGCTGCACTCTTCTCCCATCCCTCCCACTCCCTCTTTGCTCTCCCTACTTTTCCTCCATCAAACCTTCCCATCTGTTCACGCATGTCTTTCTATCTTTTTCTCTGCTTCATCCATCTTGTTCCAATAACATCGCTCATCATTTGTGCCACGACTTTGTAATTCTGACTCAAATAAATGACAGCTATCCCTTTCTTCCTAAGACGTTGGAGGTAAACTAAATTCTGCAGTACCAAGAGGACTTTATCAGCAGGGAGAATCAATCTTCCTGCTGATAACGGTTTTTTTTTTCATATTGTTCAAATATGACTGCGGGGTTTCCAAGAAAGATCAACAATATGCTCTGCATCTCATTTGCAGAAGAGTGATTGTAGCTCTGACAAGACTGACAATGCAAACAGAAAGACAGACAAACAGACACCCTAGGAACGAGGATTTGAAGTAAATTGACCCTGTTGTGTATTTTATGTTTGTATAATTTCTTGCTGTTGATTTTTTTGGCAGCATGTAAGAAACGATTTTTGGTGACACCTTTGATCATAGCCAGGAATGTGCAGCATAATAACAGTATAAGCCTTAATGTGCTTGTATATAAATGTTAACACATACAGTAAACAAAACATTTTGAAATACAGACATCACATTTTGGAATGTGGAAAAAAGAGTGATGACTTCTGCAGCACTTCTTTATACACATTCCACCATCCACTTAAAATGCAAAAGTTTTGAGCTACACCTCATTTCTTTATATTTTGCCAGATAAATAGGAAATGGGTTATTGAAACATATGAAAAAATTCAGGGAAATACAGTATATAAAGCAAAAACTGTCTTTTTTTTTTCTTTTTTACATTTCTAGCCTGAGTGAGCATGACCACCTTTGTTCTTCAACACAGCCTGAACTCTCTTAAGCAAGCTTCATTGTAATTAAAAAAAAAAAAAAGTAGTCGCCAGGAAATGTTCTCCAGGCTTCTTGAAGGACATTCAATGCATTCACTGCCTTTTGTTCCATTCTCTGTCAAAATGATCCCACATTGACTCAGTACCAAGTTGTTTTATCAGTAGATACAACACCAGTTCATCCCTTTAGTTGGGTACCTTTTCTATGTTTGACAGATTAATCGGTCAGTCTCAAGTTTAAAAAATACATTTAAATAAATAAAAAGGTACAAGGAACGGACTGAAAAAGCAGCCAATTTGCAATTTGAAAACCTTTTAAATAGTTCTTTAGAAAGCCTAAAGAACTGTTGCTCAAGGCCACTTAAAAAACAAAACAATAAGTTTTGAGACTTTATTGAATTGTATTGCAACTTTTGCACAGCAAAATTCATTTCACAATTTTACAACAGTGCTGTAAGATTGTAAAAAGAGGATCACAACACAATTTGCTTTCAAAATTCTTTCAAATGTAATTGTGTAACTTTGTAGCCAGTAAGGAGCTATGTTTACGATTAGTGGTTCAGGTTAGGTTTATCAGAAGAATCGTTTGACAATTTAAGTTATTTACACTAAAAAAGTGCTGTGCTGCTTCAGTCTGCTCTTGCAATATCTTTGAATAACTGTGCTAGACATTTTTTTTTTTACTAAAAGAGACATTATGTGGTGCATGTGTATGCTGTCAACTTTGTTAAAATAAAGTTCCCAGGTAGCCTGTAATGCAGAGACTCAGAGATTACTGGTGTACACAGTGAATCTTAATGCTCCTTATGTGCTCTCAATCCCTCTTTGTGCATTTGCATGCAAGAAGCCTTCTCAGAGGTTCAACATATTCAACATACATCAATATTCATCCAAAAAACAGCATACAGGTTGTTCTGGGGCTTTTGCAGGTTGGGGAAGCTGCTCCCTGATTACACCTGACATCTCCAATCGACTGCAGGATTAATCCAGAAAAGGGGCTTCTCTGCTTAAAATCCTATAGGTCTGCCTGCAGATACAATACTTTATTTACCATCCTAGTGGCAACAATCAAATGCAGATCAGGTGCATAATAATATTTTTTTTTCTTTTAAGCATGAAATATCGCTCAATACAAATGATTTACTAAAGTTTGTGTTCAGCAAACTTTGGTAAATCAAATAATTTGCTTCAAATTATTCAGGTTAAAAAGGGGAAAAAACCCCTCTTAAAAATACATATGCAATGAGAACTGCCACAAAAATAAACATGTCTCTGCTTTTCAGTCACAAAATTGCCACTGTGTGTCTCCTGTAAATACTGACAGTAGTTTTTTTGTTGCTTTGTTTTTTCATTGTCGAAAGGGATTTTCCACTGGCTTACAAACAGACCATTTCTAAATCTGACCCAATTTTATATGTTTTCTTTGACTGGATATTGATGCAAGACTATAAACAGTAGCAAAAGAAAAGAAAACCTAAATCATTTCAAGGATTTCATACCAGAAAATATGTCCATGTTGGACAAATTCTTTGTTTCTGGCTTAAATACACACCCGTGAATTTGAGGAATAACTTTTTTTATGTTTGGTGTTGTCATTTGTCTGTATGCAAAACTAAAATCAGCTCTCCTATGGAAGAAAAAAATCACTGTGGTAAGGTTGATGGATATCATGCCACATCAATATCAATAAATGCATAAGAAAAGTGTCTTTTCAGGCATTTTTAATTCTGTAAAGTACAAAAAAATCCCAGTTTAGCAGGCTATGCATTTGATCTTATGTGTATGCTTACCTACAGGCTGTGCCAAACCATCATTAACTTGCAGAAAGCCAAGAAGCTGAAAATTTCCGGCACTTAAATGAAAAAATAGCTGCAAGTGAGTATTTCTCACATTAATCATTCCCTTTAGACAAACAGGGAGATCGCTTTACCCTGATTATTTATTGATTACACATTCCTGTAATGACTTTGCATCCAAACTAATTAGAGTGACCCTCACTTATGATCCAATAAAGTGCAGTCTCTCTCTCTGAGCACAAAACTAAGCCTCGATTCTGATTCTTTAATGAATGGACCTGTGCATACAGTATGAGTTCAGGCATTTGAAGACACAGAGGAGATTAAAAAAAACACACAACAGGAGGTCCGCTGCCTTTTTGGCATGGCGTTTTTTATTAATTGCAAAACTTTGTGCAACTTTTAAAAAATCTGTACGCCTACAACTTTTAGTTAAAAGAAAGAGAAACATGACATAGAATAAGAAGCAGAATGACGGGAAGTTTTAGTGTGTCTCAACATGACCACTTTAATATCTGGATTTTACTTGAGCTCAGTCCGCGTTGTGTGTTCGCCGTGTTTTAGTGCAATTCATTCACCAAAGTGAAACTCAAAACACACACCCACAAAAGTCACAGTAGTGTTTGCTGCTGTATGAGAGCTCAATATTGACTCACAGACTCAGAAACAAGAAAACTACACTGTAGTTCCCTTAAATCAATAATATACATAGACCGGCAGAGCAGAATGAACTGAAAATGATGAGTAGGGATTTCATGGGGTTTTGGCACCATGCTTTAGCAGTTTTTTAATCAGCTTTTGTACATAAAAATAAATTGACTCACTACGTTTCTATTGTTATTACTGCTGCTGGCAGATGGCCACACAGAAGGGCTCTACTCTGTATGCAAGAGACTTGCTTTTAGGTAACTTAAAATTAGAGCATAATGGATGAAAAAATGTCATATATTGATCTTGGATACATTTTAAGATGATTCTATCTTTATAATATTGGAGGTTTACTTTGACATTTCCAGCAGTTTGTGACTAAGTTTAATGGGCTGTCTTTTTTCTCTCTTTCCCCCCATAAACTAATTTAATTAGCTGTTTAAAGTGCTTCATATTTAAGATACAAATTGCTATTAAAATTTTCATTAATGTTGACTTCTTTCTTTAATCGCTTACCAAAGAAGCAATAGATGATTCCAAAGAGGCAGCACATGGAGCAGACCACCGAGGGCACGATCTCATATCTCCTCTCGATCTCCTGGTCACACCTCAGCCCCACCTCAGCCAAGCCAAACAGCTGACTTGTGGATGTCATGGTGACTAAAGTTGAGGCGATGGGGGTCTAAAGGAGAGAAGTGGGTAGGGGGAAGGGATGGAGGGGGTTTGTAGGAATTTCTGGATCAGTGGGCCTCACCCATGGAGACGAGTCTAAGGGCGGGACAGAAAAAAAGAATGATGGAAAGAGAGGGCAGGAGTGAGAATGGATGAGGAAAAGAAAGAGAGAGTTATTATTGATTGTTCATTTTAAGTACTCAGCTCTGAGTGCTGACTATACACTAAGCATGCTCCATAATTCTGAAAAAAAAAAAAAAAGAAACATCTCAGCACAACCATGAGTACTGCTCCAGATAAAATGCAATTCAGCCACTATCATTCATTTGGCTGTACAGTATAGAGGTGCAACATATTGCTGCCAACAGTTTGGAAGTTTGAGTAGTAGCAGAAGCTACTGCAACACACACACACACACACACACACACGTGTTCTAGCTGTTGCCATGGAAAGAACAACAGAATGAATTTGCATAAATTTGCATGCCGTGGGAAATTTGTGACACAAGTAAGAGGCTGTTTGTAGACCCCAGAGCTAAGGTTTACGAAACGATTAATGTGAAAAACCCCTTAAAAATTTGACATCAGTGCTTTTGACCGCACTCTACGACTGATCTGTTCACTCAGTAAAATATTACATTAACTCTTCTCTAAAACCATTTAGTCTGTAAACAATATTTCAAATGACCTAAGAGGAAAAAACATTCCTTATTTTGTACAAATATTCCTTGTTATAACTTTTTCAAATATTCTACTGGACTTAAATAATTTAGCCAGGATGCGATACAGGAGAATATCCCCATCCTGTAACACCTAAATCTAAAATTTGTATTTTAAACTACCAAATTTATATGTGTATGATGTAATGGTAATAAAGATTTTTGGTAGATTTGGGTACCATATTTTTCTCAAAAATCATCAGTGCGCCTTCTAATCTGGTGTGCTTTATGGTCTAAAAAATACAGTATGTATTTCTCTGACATATAAAAACAAAGTGATAATCAGCAAAGTCCTTACTTCAGTATAGCACTAAAGTGTTGAATAGAATAGAATAGAATAGAATAGAATAGAAAGCCTGTATTGTGACTGTACTAAGTGAAACCAAAATACAATGACAATATTAGGAGGGCTACTCCTGACTGAATAAACACATATAAACAGATATAAAAATAAGCATAATTCATATGTAAGTATAGAAAAACTTAAATTTTGGGGAACAATTAAATATAGATAACTAAATTCAAAATTCAGTGATTAATGTAAAAGCTGTGTGTATATTACTATGTATATAATAAGATTCAGTTAACTTTGTGGTCAGTGGTTAACACTGTTGCCTCACAGGAAGAAGGTCCTGGGCTTTAATGCTTCTGTGTGGACTGCATGCTCTCCCTGTGCCTGTGTGGGGTCATTTAGGGTACAGGGATCCTTACAAAGTCTAAAGACACGGTTAGGTTAACTGGTGATTCTAAATAGGCTCTAGGTGTGAATATTAGTGTGAATGCGTGTCTATTGCTTTGTGTTAGCCTCACTACAGACTCGTGAGCTGTCCCCTTCTCTCCCACTGTCACAGCTGGGATAGGTGAGGTGGATAAGCGGAAGAAGATGTGTGGCTGGGTGGGTGACTATGTGTAATTGACTTTAATTTGTAAATACACAGGGTAGGTAATATATTGACTGCTGTTAATATCATGCTATGGGAAGCTATTAAGTTCACAGTTAGCTTTCTAGGAGATTTTATGTAGAGATGTGCTTTTGTACCATACTGTACCATACTCTAGTACTGATAACACGATCTCCTTGATAACTTCATTCTTAATGAATCTTCTTTGTGCCCACAAAAACACACAAGGAGATCAGTTCCATCTGGTGTCAAATACACGCTGCTCAGAAAGTCCTTTGTTATATGTTTCTTCAAGCGATTACGGGCTTTTGTAGGATTAAAATGTGCATGACTTCCACTTTGGTCTTTTTAGAAGCATTTCTGCTATCAGGTAATAAACTGTTCAAAGATAGTCATTCTTCAAGCAAAGTTTGAGCAACTTTGAGTGAAGTTAGCTAAGGGGAATATCAGTCAATTACAGTGTCAAACTCTGGCCTGACATAATAGATACAGAACATTCCACTTTCAGAAATAAAAAGTAACATGAGGCATTTTCTAAAAGCCCATTTCAAATCAATTTTGAAGAGAAAGGAAAAAAAGAAACATACAGTTGCAGTGTAAAGCGTGAGATTCATGGATCATTGACTCGCGCTGTTAGCCAAACACCCACATAGAGCTCCACACTCAATGAGGCACCAAACCCCAATGGTTTAATTTCCAGATGAGCAAATTAAGACCTACTAAGACAAACTCAACTGTGGATACATTTAAAGGAAGCATTATTGGACTATTTTACTGTGCATTGTCGTTATTTCACGAAAGGATGGCTGCAGTAGTTTACCAAGCTGTTCAAACACTTTCTAAAGCTTTTCTTCACACAGATTATTGCTTTTTATCTGTTTCCACTGACCATATGTGAATTCATGTCATCTTGGTCAGAATCTGTAAATCTTAAGCTTCTTGTCAAATAAAGTCTCAGAATTATTAAAATACTTAAATTATTATACTCTGTCATACATTAAAATCTAAATCCTGTACAATTGGGAACTGTTTGTTCTACATTCCCTGTACTGGTGGAACTGAGGAGACTTAAATTATTTTACTGTGTGTCATATTGGCCTAGGTAAAGTACTTACCTACCAATGAACATCAGTGTAATAGAGTCTGCTCTCTTTACAGTCTCCTAGGGATGCATGCTAAATTTTAAGTTCTGTTACACCGGATCCTTCACCTTTTTAAGGCGTTCTTCTTCAGGTCAATTCCCCTGTCATAGCCAAGCATGGACGACATACTCACACACTCTCTGCCTATCCTGGCTCTATATTTAAAAGAATCCACACATGTATGCAAATGTAACCTGGGCGCATACACATTCATATTATGCCTGATTACAGAGGAAACGTAAGCCTGTGTTCTGTGGTAATGACTTAGCGGGTGATGATGATGCACTGTGACAAGCAGGCACAACTACACGCACGCACAGGGTGATGTTTAGCATCTTAACACCTCTGGAGTGCTGTGCAGTCGGTCTGCTTTTCAACATTTTACGCTATGACATGATGTATTATAAAAAAGAAGTACGACACAGAAAAAGACATCACAAGAAATGGAAATGGAATAAAATTTCAATCTGGATTAAATGTTACTTGTGCATATTAAGTCTCACCACCTGCAGTGAAAATAAGATAAAGAGCATATTAGGCCTTCATCTTGTTGCTCGCTAAAGCAGGAAGAATTCATTGGTAAGCAGATGTCAGTCTGACATATAGTCTCATTGAACAGAACAAGAATAAAAACACACCATCAGCAGTGAAAAAAGCAACATTCTTGTTCAATAAGTAACTGCATAACTATGATGGAAGGCAGAAAACAGTGAGCCAAGTAAAAAGGGAAAAATCTGCAGCAAAGCTCATACATATATATGGGCACTGTAATGGAATCTTAATGTAAATCTTAGTAACTACATGGTGTTGAGGTTCATAAAGTTAAGGAAAAGCTTCTGGAAAGTTATTTGGTTGGCCACATTCTAAGGTTTAATGTCCCAAAAATGTAAGAAACATGCATGCTGAATATCGCAAACTTGAAAGAATTAAGCGAAGGCATATTACCGCCAACATTGCACAAGCCTATAAATTATTCAAAACAGGAAATGTTTAGGAATGCTTAATCTTGACTTTTCATTTTGTTCAGTTGCTAAAAGAAAAAAATATTTACCCTATTCCTTGATAACAAATCGTTAAAAAATTCCTGACATCCGGAGCTTCAATTTCAAACCAAATGAAAAACTGTACTATTTTACATTCTGTGCAGAGTTGGTAAAAAAAACAAAAAAACAAAAAAAAAACCCTGAGAAGCAAATAGAAGACTTCCACTTCATAATTGCTTCCACTCTAGTGGTGAAACAGATTGTGAATGCTGCAGCTTGCTTACACCACAGGCTCTCTGAGTCAGGAGGAAGAACCAACTGAGTATTCATGACAATGGACTCTACTGCAATGCCAAAAAGAATAAGAACATAGTGATATCTAAAGCTGTTCTTTACTTCTTATTTTGAATAAGACCCCTGTCTACAACGCTAACTACATAAAACGTTGTTGTTTTTGTGCATTTGGTTATTGTTTGCTCTATATCACATTCGCCAAAATCTGATAAACGGAAACTAGTTTGTCAGGTTTGTGTGGAATTCAATTCTTCTCCTTGCACAAATCCAATATTACAGATGGAGACAAAAATGAAGCACTTTGCTGCACAAAGACACATAAATTCTTGGATGACATGGTGGGTTGCTTAGATACACATTGGTTGCTAACAAGCATGCTAATCCTGGACTATTGACACCCCCACAGTCACAAGGAGACATCAGGGAGATACTGTCGCACAACTAGTTGGATTCCAATGAGTTTTAAAATGTCTGCATCTAATGATTTTTTTCACAAAGCTCACACAGCTCAAAACAGGTAGAAAATGGTAGGGTTTGAGTACCATCGTTTTATCCAAAGCACTGCTCTAATGTTTAATTTCATATCAGGCTGCTAACTTACATAAATCTTCCATTAACACAACAGCAATCACCCATCCAGTCTCATCCTCAGGTCTGTTTCACTGGGTGATGACTTAGTCCATTAACATTCAGCGGTGACCTGTTGCCCTGCACCCGCAGAGAAATAGTTGATTAGAAAATAGCCCACCAATAAGGTCAGAAGAGGGAAGAGTAAAAAAAGCATATTATGCAACAATGTCACGTCTTGTCTGTTGCTATAACAACCAGCAGCGGTACAAGGACCCTGCAAATGGGACAGGGAGCTCGTATCCAAGGGAATGTGCATGCTAAGAGCCAATCAGTGATGGTTTCTTTGAGGCTCCTGGCAACAGAAAGTCCCGACCTTTGACCCTATTCAGCTCCTCTTTAGAATTCACCAATATAGTAGGACATCCTCTGAACCGAATGCTAGATCAACAGGAGTGCATTATGGCCTCAACAGCCGTTTCCTTGAAGCTCCATATGAGAACATGTTTACCTCTGCTACTGACATAGAACTAGAGGGGATTTAAAACCCTGTCTATTGATCACTCCGTTCACTAAAACTAATTCAACAACCAAAAATTATGAATGGATATAAAATACTGCTTGGATACTCAGTGTACCCATGGAACAAATTCTTATGACCTTTGCAGTCTTCACCTTTTCACCCTGAAACTCAGGCTGATGCAATTGTTTGTCCAGTGCTTTTGTTTACTACAGAGAAAACAACGGGGATCCTGTATGATTGCAGGGTCTTTACCTTACAATATAAAGTGCCTTGAGGCGACCGTTGTTGTGATCTGGCACTATATAAAGAAAACTCGATTGACTTAAATTGCTTATTATATTACCCAAATAAATCAGTAATAAAGCTGACACTTGTGGCAGATGTTATGTATCACTTAGCATTGTGTTTATTTTTTCAGGATTGTGGAGAAAAAGAATAAAAAAAAATGAGGATACATATCAGACAGATCATAATACTGCACAGAGAGGTTTTGTATGTAAAGTCTAGTGTACGGTTTTTTTACCAAGCTAACTATCTTTAACCTTTAACTTAGCAAATTCCCACCGTCAGGGAGTGTTATAACTGATGAGACTGTGTCTTACTCAGGCTCAGACATCCAATTACTGATTTTCCAAGTTTTATTCTCACGAATACAAACTACAATACAGTACAGTAATCAAGCCTCTGCCAGAAGCCAAAAGCCAAAAGCCACAAGCCACAAGCCAAAAGCCATTAGGCCAAAAGCCAAAAGGTAATTAACTGAAAGACACAAATAAAACAACCATACAATATCAATAAGACATTCCTATTAATGACAGCACAGTTTGATTACAGTCATGTTTATAACTTTTAACTTATTTATAATCTTAACACGTTATTTAGTCAAGGCAGAAACTCACCAGCTCGGCCTCATCAGTTGCAACAGTTATAATAGTTGCGTTACAGTTGTCACAGTTATACTAACAACGAAAAGAGGATCCGGCCGGTGGTCACTAAGCAACTGTAAACGTATAGCAACTTAAACATAAATACACAAATCACTCTTTACACTTCAACAAGTTTGAAAGTCAATATTTGGTATGTCCACCATCATTCTCTAACACTCTTAGGTAAACCTTCTTGTAGTTTCTTATAAGAAATTAAGTAGTCCTCAGGAATAGTTCTCCAGGCTTCTTGAAGGCTCTTTTTCGGATGCCGAATTTTTCTACGTTTTCTGTCAAACAATCCCACTGTGCTTTAATAATGTTCAGGTCCGTGCTCTGGGGGACCCAATCCATAGCTGATATTGTGTCACTGTGTATTTTTCTATCCAGTTTTGCTTTTACTGCACTGACAGTGTGTGTGGTATCCAGATGGTATTGCTTGGTGGATCAAAATTTGATGGTACTTTTTTGTGTTTATAATTCCATGAATTTGATCAAGATCTCAAACTCCACCGGCTGAAATGCAGGTTTAATCTATGACAAAGCCTCCACCATCTTGTGTAATTTGGCATACTTTTACATTTTCTCTCACTATTTCCCTTCCACAAGAATGACTTCTTAACAGTCACCCTTCTTCTGAGGCCACTTCTGATGAAGTTTTGGGTCATGTGCCAAGTATTTACTGAATTTTTCCTCTTTTCTAACAACATGCCTTTCAGATACATCTGATGTAGACAGTTTTTTGGCCTTCCATTTCTTCGCCAAGGACACGCTGGCCCCTGTGCCAAGATTTGCAAGTTTTCAGCTAACAGCTCTATCAGAAACATCTTTTCAGTGCACAAATGCTATTTTCTGCCTGTCAAGCTACGTTATCTTTGTTATTCAATAAAATAAACAGAAACAAACTATGTTTTTGTAACAAGGGGTCTAAAGGTACAACTTAAAACTGATTCTTTCCCAAGTTTTCTGTTATGTGTAGAGAAAACACAGGTTCATCCCTTCAATTAGGTGCCTTTTTTATTGCTTGAAAGATTCATAGGTCAGTATTCAGTGGCACATCAAAAAAGAAAGTCCAGGAATGGACTGAAAATTAATGAAAAAGCAGCCAATGTCCAAAGAAAAACTTTGAAAGACATTTGAAAGAAAGCCTGGGGAACCATAGTCCTTTAGACATATAAAGCCGGCTCAGTCTATATGTTTAGATGAAAACTTTAAAGAAAAGCTTCTGTTTAAAAAAGGTGCCCTAAATCGAGAGAACCCCTTGACACCACACACATGATGATTTGCTCCACTATATCCTTGCTTGCATTCCTCTGTCAGACTGAAAATAACAGGCCAATAATGTTAGGACACATATCAAAACCACTGGCAGCGTAATAACCTTTCTGCTTGTTGATGCGCTCCCTGCTGGAGTTCTGCTACTGTTCCTCTTTCCTCCAAATGAGATGATAGTCTGAGGTCACAGATCAAATCTGAACACTGCTGGCACTGTAATAAGTGTTTTATGATTTGTTCTGCTACATGCCAGCTTGTATCTCTGGCCCCAAAACTGTGCAAGCTATTTACAGTGAGTGTGCTGACTTTTCTTTTCTTGAGATCTTTGATGCAGAAACAGTATACATGCTTTAAAAGACACGTTTTATATTAAAAAAAAGCTCAAACAAAAATATTTCATACCTGTACATTATCACGTCAAAAATGAACACAACGTATATAAGTACAGCAAATATGTAAAACCTGCATTCTGTAGAAATTCAGAGGAATTGTGTAGTTTGTTTCAGCTTCTGCTGCTGACATGAGAGTGTGTGAGTGTTTGCAACTGTAAAGCTTTTTTTCCCTAAACCTGCTGCTAGATAAATTATATTTTCTAATCTTCTGTAGATATGGGCAAACTGACAGGGAGAAAAAGATGAAGGGTTTGAAATAGTTTATGTCTGTGTGTGTTTCTAGTTGTGTGTGTATATGCGCGTCAGCATGAATATTTCAGAGGCCCCTAACTGAGCGCTGGCGACGGAGCATCACCAGAACGAGGACACGCTGCTCTTCAGGGTTGGGGATTGCAAAGGCCGGACAGAGAAAGAGAGAGGGATACGGGGGGGAGCGGAAAAATTACACAGAGAAAGAGCGCAGCATAAAACCAGCAAGGCCACACAGACACACACACCAATTTTTTTTTTTTTTTAAAAAGAACATGTTTGGAGGTGGGAACAACTGTGTAGTTCATCCTCTTATCAGATGATATGAAAGCTGATATAACTTTAAGAAAAAGAAAGAAACAAAGCTGGGCTTTCCAACAACACATCCTGCCTATGCCAAGGAAATATAGCAGACAATATGTATGGTTAAGGCCGTGGAGAATACAGGATTCCCTCTGGCAAAATGCACAGTTTATTTACAAAACAATAGTGAGCAAATATGTTTTGCGTTAGGCTCATTAATATTAGAAAAACAACCCCTTTTTACATGCAGGCACGCAGATGCGTTTTGTTTCATTTGTGGAGGGTTTAAAATATTTGCCTCTGAGATCTTTGACTCAACTCTAAATAATGCTACTGTCATTACTCTGGATAATAAAAAGATCACATTGTGAATAAACTATTCACTTTAACTATTTCCTACAGGGAAAAAAATAAATGCTTCTAGAAAACTCTTGACAGTGGGTTGTAAAAAGACTGTCGAGAGTACAAAGGAACAACCTGTTTCTGCAAAGTGATGATACTGTTAAATATTTTAAAATGTTGCTTAAAATGTAACACCGGAGTGTTACATCTCAGACTTGCATCGACTGGTTATTGACAGCGAAAATCTTCAACTACAAAATGTATGTTTGATAAGAGGGGCACCTCAATTTCAACTTTATATTTATTTTGTTGTTGCAATATTACAGCTATTTTGTAATATATTGTATTATTTAATGTGGTACTTTAACTTCTTTGGACCGCATAATTTCCTCTGGTAATCATAAAGTATTGTGATTTTGATTCTAATGATTCTGATGCTAAAAATCACAGCTACCTAAACTTATTGCACCTTTAAATTGTGATACACCGCTGTGTGAGTGTTTACATGCATAACTGTCCGCCGCAACCCTGATGTGACTGACAGATTAACATTGTGTTTGTCGCCTGTGTAGTCAAACCTTTCGTGTTAGAAGGTTTACCTGCAGGTGAGTTACAGTAAATGGGAATGACGGTCAGTGAGCTGTAGTTCAGTCGATTAAAGCAGGATGAAGATTTAGTCTGGTCGGTTTACGGTAAACCTTCCTAACAATATTAAAGGTATTACTGACATATCAAGCTTGCTTCCTGGTGAAGTTAACAAGATACTACAGAGGATCATCAGTCAGTGGAGAAAGTAGATCGGATATGGTGAGCATTTTAGATGTTGATAGGGTCAAATATTGACAGAGTTTTACATTATTATTGAAGTTTAAACTAATATAGTTGTTTTACTGGCATATTGGAGAACTCAAAGTAAACATTTCTTGATCTATCGCTCATAGAGCCATGGGCACATTAATTACATCTCAGAACATAACAGTCTTTGTTTACAGGCTGGCATAAATTGATCAGCCACTTTAAAACCATCTGCTTAATTCTTTGTGTGTCTCCCTCATGCAATCAAAATATCTCTGACCCATCAGGGAATAAACAGAGGGTCTCCGTGGGTGTCCTGTTGTGTCTGGCACAGGGGTGTTGGCAGAAGATCATTTGAGTCTGTAGGTTGGCTGGGTGGGGTCTCCACGGATCATGGTTATTACGATGCACAGATGCTTGATCTGACAGAAATTTGTGTCTGGAAGCTGAGCCAGTGCTTGAGGCTCCTTGCTGAGTTCCTCGAATCGTTCCTGAACAGGTTTTGCATTGTGGCTGTCGTGCTGGTGGAGGGATCAGAAGCTGTCTTTGCCACAATGCAACAGTGTTCAGGTGGGTGGCAAATGTCAAAAGTATTATCCACATGAATGCCATGAAAGAAAGCTTCCCAGCAGAATGCTGCACTGTAACAAGATAATCAGTGTTATTCACTCCACTTGTCAATGGTTTTAATGTGGGTGAATATTTGTATATTTGCACACACCTAGGTAAGACTTTCTAGCTGTCTGCTTTTCTTTTCATCTCATATTTCTGTACAACTATTTACAATATATTGATTCAGAAAACACAACAGCCACGTCATGGTTACTATTTTTTCCGTGACTTCAGACTGTTCTCTGTTTAGTGAAAAGAGAAAGGGACAGCGTACATGTTCATGTGATAGGACGACTGTTTCCATCTAGCCCATCTGTCACCAAAAAGACTACTACAGTGCCTGTGTGTATGTGCGCGCGTGTGCATGTGTGTATGTGTGTGTGAGGAATCTGGCTAGTTTGTGAAAGACATTTAGCATTATGCTTCAGTCTAACACCTGCTCTCATTTAAAAGTGCTTTAGAAAAAATAGAGACACTGAAATTACTGTTATTCAGCTCACCTCTGACATGAAGGGTAAAATTATTGCTGTTCAACCATTATGAAAGCACAGTGGTCTTTATTTAAATAAGGAGGTTAGCAGCAATGTGACAGCTTTGTCAGTGTCAGTGCCAACTTTAAAGAAAAAGCAGTACGTGTGCACTGGTGACCTTTGTCATGCAGAGCTGGGCGTTACACTTTGATTATAACGTATGACAATGATGTGCCAATTGCACTAGTTCCTACAGAGGTAATAACAAAGTGCTGAGCTGCTCTTTAATATCACCAGGACATTTCTCAATGGCTTGAGGGCTACTGTAACCTGCTAGTTAACTTGACCACTGATAACATAGCATAATCCACACATCAGATGTGACATTACCTCCCACCAGCATTACTGCTACTCGCATCTCTCTGCATCTTGGCAATGCGCACAACATCTACCTGATTTTCCACAGATAACATTTAGACAAGTTGACTAGTGAAACAGTTAAATGATAAGGGGAAAGGGGAGCAGAGAGGGGGGAAATGAAAAGAGAAAAGCACTTGGCTCAGCAGCTAAAACCAGCCACAATCAGAGTCAGTCAAAAACACTCCATGGACACATATACATGCATACATGCATGTCCATTTTAAATTGTTTGTACAAAGTGCATGTCAATGTGTGAAGTTCTTTGAACCTTTAGACATGTTCAGTACTTGAATGTAGTCATTAGACTATTTGACCAAATTTCATATTTTTTGTGTGTTTTTCCCACATTTGGTGTATTGCTGATGATTAGTAGCTATAACTACTTTTAAAACCCAATATTAAAATAGTTTCAATGGTGAGACCTGAATTTCAATTTCAAAGACTTTCTCTGGTATATCCACAGTGGCCACGAGTGGCATGGAAAAGAATTCGTCTCATGAACTGTTGCTTCAGTTCACTCCTTAACAGAAATCACAAGCACTGCAGCTTCTGAATATTTATCGATGATCGATCTCTTTCTCTCTCACTCCATATATGTATAGACCTCAGAGAGTTCATGATTATTTCTATCCCTCCATCAATCCATGACACATTTCTGCTTAAACTACATCATGGACAACATGTTTAGCTAAAAACATTCAATTTACTATGCTAAAAAATGACTCATTAGCATAGTAAATATGGCAAATAAATAAGTAAAACATTGTTCTAAAAGAACAGTCATAACAAATTACAGCTCATTTAATGAGCAGTACAATGGTATTGTTAGAAGAAATTAATGGCACAATTTCCTATTTACTTCTGCTCCAGTAAAAACAAAACTCAAGGCTATTTTGATGCCGATTTGAATAGCTTTCATTGCTTGCTTATCTTCCTTACCTTCACCTATTTCTCCCTTTTTCTCATCCATTCCCCTTGCTTTTTTTTTTTTACATTTGATTGTTTTTTTTTTCTAGAGGACACGCAGAAATAAAGAAAAACAGCACTGACTGGGATTATTTCGTTGCTGAGGTTTAAATGCATTAGAGTGATCTGTATGTGATCTCTGAAATATTCTCACACTCCTGCTTTCTCCCTTTGAGCTATAAGTCTATTGAAATGTCTAAGTGACCTATAAACCCCTAAAACACAAAGGCAACAAAATGCATTTTTTATTTTAGATGTAATATCGTGGTTTGTACCCAACCAGTATACCATCTATCTACTTTGGATCTTGCACGTGTACCACAGGCAGCCTTACAGCATTTAAAGTGTAGCAATATTAGGAGTGACCGTGCATTTATATTACTAATGTTGTGTGGACATAAATCTGTTGTGGGGACCTCCTCCCTTTGGCGACAAGAGAAAGTCCCTGTAAAGTTAATCATTAAGTGTGTGCGTGTCTGAAGCATGTGTGCGTGTTTGGTGTCTGAGTGTGTCTGCATGCTAGCGGCCTCAACATTGATCCCTGTGTAAGCCTTGGTCATCGCTTGTGGCCTGAAGGTGAGGTGACAGGAGAGTAAAGAGGCTTTCATCAGATTACAGCTCATTCCCTGTCTTTTATCGTCTCTCTTTCCAGCATCATTTGTTTCCCTGCTGCTTTCAACTACTTTGCTCCTTCTCTCTTTCTTTCTCTGCTGCTGAACACTAGACCTACTTTCAACCACAGCGTTAAAATTCCTCTTCAATCCCTCATGGATTCATTTGTCTTTGCCCAAATGTCCCAGATGAGCTGATGTATGACTACATATCACAATGCACGCTAAAAATCCACAAAAAGGAGAATTTGCACTGCAATGCCTTTTCACATATATTTATGCAAACTCTTAGTCTTTTAAGAGTCCATCAGGTCAACCTGTTTGACTCTCAGTGTTTAGCTGCAAAATATAGACATGCCCATTGTAAATGTAGCTTTAAAATACTGGGTTATGAGATGAAACCAAAGCTTCTGATAGCAAAACCCTCGTCCTTTCCTTACATATTAAGATTAAAAATTAAGATATCTGTTTATAGCAACTAGCAAACAGCCTCTTTCCTGTTTACACGTCAGTTAGACATGGAGACACATTTGCATTAAAAGCCATATTATAGGTTACTTAACAAAGTCCAAAAACCAATTTCCTTTGAGCTTTGATTTGTTTTTGTCTGCCATTAGTGATGGGCATATAGCGCATTTATCTTAACTTAATTGTTGAAAACAGCTGCCAACAGTTACAAAGTGGCTGCAGAGATTGGCAGGAGTGAACCAAAACAGTAACAATGTGCCAAAGCAATTTACAAGAAAACACTGCAGAGCCAGATGATCATTCGCAAAACCCCTTTTTTCATTGCTGATATAAAACTCAAGTGACAATATCCACTATAAACATACAGACATTGTGAATAAATGCATTTAATTTATTTCCATGACTGAAAACTAGTGTGGTGATGTTAGCACAGAACTGTAGTCTGTGGCAAACAGTTTCTCTGTAGAAAGCCTTGTCTTCTATCTCTCACTGATTCTATTAGCTGGGCTCCTCACTCTTCAGTCTCTCTGTAGACCCGTCCTGAATAAAAGCATTCAGTTGCAGCTCTACTTTCCCCTTTACTCTGTTTGTCACCATTTACACTGATAAGAGATAAAAACTCATGTAGTAGCATACACACCACGCGTGACAAATGTCCAATGGCCTCACACATTCTGAGAGCAGATTTTCATTTTTAAAAATATACATACTCTGCTAAAAAAAACAACAACAGTCCTTAATGATGTGCATCTGTATGCAGATATATACACAGATTTTTAAATTCTGTGTGCAGCTACCACATAAATAGTGGCTGATGCAGGGACATGTCTACTTAGATGGTATTTGGAGAGCCTTCCAGCTACAAACCAACATGACAGCCAAACACACACACACACACACACACACTCACACACAAACACACACATAAAATGCAACATTGCCTGGGGGCTCTTACATGCTCTGAGTCAGATCTGGTTGGAAACAAAGGCTCTCGACCTGACACTGCCAGCATTATACAGATGGCACATTGATCTCCATACATTTTTTTTCATTAAGTGCTCATATCATTTAAATGGTACCCATGCCGTGCACTGGTGAGCTGAATGACTCAAATACACATGTGGTGATTACTTTGAAGCAGCATGTGAAAACTGCAGCGTGAAGCACAGCAGTGGCGTGCATTAATTGGATTAGGACTGACTTTAACCTTTCTCTTCCTTCTGCACTTACACTCCTTATCCTAGCTCTTTTAACTCTCCGCCTCTGTCTTTGTTTACACCATCTCTTTCTTCCTGAAATCACTTGTTCTTATTTCACTGCAGTTTTGACAGCCAGTGTCCTTCTTCACTATTTCCTAGTTAACTCTATTTAACCCTGTGAGCATCCTATTAGCTGAATAACAAATATCTCTGAGGCTGCCTGTTGCAGGCTAGCGCTGTCAGACTGAGGGGTCCCTGCAGACTTTTTGTGCTCAGTTTTGAATCTGAGACTTCTTGGCTCATGCTGCACTTACATAATCTGTTGTCAAAGCCGGGTACATAGAGTGCATGGTAACACTGTCAATTCATGAATTATATCTTCTGTATGAATGACAGCCCATATATCGCACTTATCCTCGACTGAGTGAATTTTATTAGTGCATTTCTAGCTAAGATCTACCCCAGTGTTGATTAAATTACTGAATGTTTGTACTCTTTGTTTGTTTACCTTTCCTGAACTGTTTTTCTTTCAAGAACAGAAATACACTGGAGTTATAGCATCATTCAAATTGAAAATCCCAGATATTGTGCTATACAAAGAAACTTTTATGGAAATTTTCTCATTTTTGTGATCTAATAAGAAAGAAGAAATACTACAAGGAGACATAAGTGTCCACTTCTTGACAGACTTCTCATTTTTTCAGCCTGCCAATTTGGCCAGAGTCCTAAGTCTGAAGACTGGTTGGATTTTGTCATGGTTACATAACTATCGGGAAAACACCATATGGGTTGATCATTCAGTGATTAAAGTGGATTTAAATAGGCCTGTTGAAGGTATGTGTTTGATTCTCATTGCAGATAGCACAGTTTTAAGTCCCCAGTTTCCTCTTGCCTCTTTGCCATTGCCCCATTATTTAAAACACACACCAAAGTGGTCCTTTCATTACACTATGATTGAAATCAGATGTCAAGAGCCGACATTATTCCAAACATCAAAGAAGAGCAGATTGAAGTGTAAATAACACCCGTTGACCATTGTAGCTACGGTGTATAACATGGATGCATTTAGAGGAAAGTGGATCTGACTAAAAATTACTGGATGGCAAAGAAAGAGGATCATCAGAGAGTCAACGTTAACTGCATTTATTTAGCTTGAAATTGTAATTATACTGTGTAATGCCGTGTTGGAAGGCCTACAGGTGCACTAGTGAAGCAGCACTGTTACCAGACTTGTTGAATCCTGAGTTGAATGCAAATGTATGATTGGTAAAACTGAACTCCAGCAAACAGCTCGAGCGCTGAATCCTTGAGCTGTTTGTTTCCCAGAACACGCCTCAAGTTCATCTGTAGTAAGGCAAAAGTTCAGCCATGGAAGTGAATCAGAGAGTCTTATTAAAAGACTTAACAGCTAGCAAGGCAAGAAACTCAGTGGGCTGACACCAGTAAATCAATTCAACATAGCAAACAGTCACTACAGAGCAGCTTTTTAACACCCCTCCCATAGTAGCCTTTCCCAGCAATCCCAGATTGTGTACTCCTGTATTCAAACACTGCACAACCCTCAAATCCATCATTTGATCTCAAGGGACCTACAATCGATGTGCTTTTAGCTTTTCTATTAGCATGCACATTGTAATTTTTCATGCTTTGAAAAGACCACAGTGTTCCTTATAAGCTGTAATTTTAGAACAGCCAAACTTCAACATAATCACACTCTATTTTACATCTCCTGCCTCTGCCGCTCTAGCATTTCCCTATTACAGTTCTTGCTTTCTTTTGTTTTGTATTCTGTACGTGAAAGTCTTATTTTCTTCTTTTGTTTCTCTCCTCTTCTACCACATTAACAGCTGTGCACACATTCCCCACCACACATAATTACAACTAAAATATATGGAGAATGAAGCCGATAACTGCAGTCTTTATTGTTGGGATTGTTCTGCTTCAATCAGTTGAAAATAATTTTATCTAATAATAAACACTCGATGGAGCTGTGACAATTGCAGAACACAACTCGCGAGTTGCACAGACAACGTGTGCATCTTTAACAAAGGAAATAAAAGCTGAGCACTTAACTAGACTGGGTTGTTGCCTATAATTACTTTTCCTTTGCTCTGGCAAACTACTAATTACGAAGATGTTTTATGTGCTATTACTGTACCCTGGAGCAGAGTAAGGTTAGGGAGAAATCCAGTGAGAGATCTGCTCCCTATATGTTTTGTTTCTTGGTTATATGTAATATTTTTAGATAGTGAGTTTAATAGATAGATAGATAGAATGTGAACCCACGTGACTTCCATCGATCCTTCCGATCAATTGTGCTCCTCGTGTTTACATTCTGTCCAATCCAGTTATGCACACTGCTGTTAAATACAGAGTTCAATCTTTCACGTTACTAATTCCCACACATTATGAAGGATTCACATGGCTGTCACTGATATGCGACCTTTGACGAGCCTCGAAGTGCTCGTGTTTTGTGTAAGAGCACTAAATGTTCCCTTAAGCAACGGTTTGAAAACAATAGAGGGAAAACAATAGCTTGAGCTGAGGGTCCTCCCTGTGTCTAATTTTCAAAAGCAATTACACTGATTGGCACAAGGGCTACACAATTGGCTCTTGGAACCGCTTTAACATTTTGAAATATGAAGGGTTCTTTAATTACACTATTGGACCGAGATATTAGGACAAGGTGCTGCATGTTATTTATGTATGTATTCTTATTACTCTTATTCTTGTGGCACTCTGTGGTTCCATGAAAAAAATCAATGTGGTATGATGAAATAAAATAACTGCATTTTGTACTGAACAAAGAAAACTCACTCACCTCAGAAATGCAACATATTGGCGTGTTTTCCTTTTGTCATTCTATATTCAAAAGGGGGAAAGCATATAAAAAGAAGAAGAAGAAGAAAAATCTTCTCTTGACGGTGTAATCAGCTTAAAAACCCGACATCACGTCTTAACCAAGCGGTTTCGGTCCAAAGCCAGCGAGAAACTCCAGATAAAACCCTGAAGCGAAGATGAAAGAATGCTCAACTCCTCTTTCCTCTCCTCCACACTTGGCTTCAATTTCTCACTTGCTGCCTGTCTTCCCTTGTCCAGACAGATACGTGGTTCATAGCCAGAACCTCATGTAATATTAATCACCGATAATGGACCAGCGCATTGTGAAAAATAAATGCAGTCTTATGTTTTGTTTTTTGTTTTTTTCTTTTATTCCATGTTTACATCACGCACCCAATTATCTTCCTCCTAAACGAACAGTATGCGCGCTGCTTCCTTTGTGCTCCCTGTCTTTCTCACTCTCAGCGGGTTGAACCATTCCCGCAGCACGAGAGGGGGGGAGGTGGATTGGAGCTCTATTCGTGTGATTATATGTGAACGAATGGGTTTGGTGACTCGTGGCCAAATGTTGTTATTGTCGGGGATAAAGAGCCCGGGAGATGGAGTGATGGGAGGAGGGAAAAGGAAGAGGAGGAGAAAGTGAGAGAGAAGGAACGAAGAAGACATTTACTGTAAAGCAGTTTGATGCAAAGGAGGGACAAAGGGGCACATTTTCTCTCTCTCTCTCCATTTTTTTCTCTTTTTTAAAATTTCTTTTTGCCTGGTATATTATTACATGCAATATGAAATTAAACTGTATAATCGCTCCCTTTGGAACAGCTGCTTCCACACACTAAACCATTTTTCTTGTCATGTGCAAGTAGGATTTCATCTTAATCCGGTTCTCATGCTACATTATGCAACAAAGATATAATTACATCTGATGTAATGGTAGACAAAACACAAGTGCCGGCCTACTATTTCAATAGCCTTTCATTTTTGCTCTGCTGCCTGTGAGCTCCTTCAGCACCGAAATAGTTTTCAGTTCAGAACCTCGGAGAGCTCCAAGCCGAAACCAACAACCTGTATAAATAAAGGGTTGTTCTTTCTAATGGGTATTTTTTTTTCCTTTTTCCTTTTTCTTTTTTTTAAACAAAAAGTAAAACAGATTTTTTTTTTTTTTTTTTGTCTAAGCTATAAGTGCTCCGCAGGAATATTTTTTATAAGTTTGCCAACTGGTAATATGATCAGATTATTCTAAATACACCAAGAATAATATTTTGAGTAGCCTTCATGAAAGTGGCTACAGGCTACATTTGCACAGTATCAGGCCTTTGCCTTGATTTTAGCAGTCTTTTGTCAAAATCAGACAGCTTAGCGTGAAAGACCTTGCTTCTCGTGTTCTTATGTGGATGTATGAAGCGTGCTGATGGTGCCCCCTACCGGAGAGAAGTCATCATCGTTTCGGAGCGCGCATCTGAACCAGATAAAACCTGATGCAGTCCACGGTTATTTGCTTTATTGTCATTTGATATTGATTTGGGATGAACTTCGTTTACTCATCCGTGAATGTACGTAGAGAATATGCTTGTAGTTGCGTTTTAAACTGAAACATAAAAATACTTATGCTCTATATTTTGGATACATTCCATTTGAAACCAGACACCTCATAAAAATATTAACAAGAATAATCTTTAAATGAATGATTATTTTAGTAAGTTACAAATGCTTACTTCTCTGGTCAATTTACGCACAGCTGCTCTTTAGTAAAAGCAGCATATCATGTTACGTATTACGTAACGATATAGTAGCAGAGCTGGACGGGCGACTTTTGAGGCGTTAATAAAACAGCGCATGCTTAAAGGTAGCCCTCTTGTTTATCGCCACTGTTTGCTGGAAATTATGAAAGTTCTGCTGAATGTTTAATTCTCGCAAAGCGAAGACATCGATGACCTTAAGACCTGACTTCAGGTCAGGTATTTAAAAAGTCAAATTATAGATAGAAATAAAATTTTAAAAAAAAGTTTGAAAAAGAACCTTTCTGATTGTCGCTTCAAAAACACGCCATTTTTCTTCATATTTCTTAATATTGGTTATTTTATCGTCTAATGATGTTTTAAAATGTCCCCGTGTGGACGCGCAGCATCTGTACCTTTAAGATCATCTCTCACAGCATCGTCCTCCTCCTCCTCTCCTGTCAGGGACGCGCACACACAGCAGTGCAATATTACAGACTACAAGCTAGCTTTCTGCACCCATATTTCTCCACAGCTACATCATAACCTCACACAACTACACCTGTCCACGTTGTTTCTCAACTGCACATTGATGCATTTGCCTCAACGGTAACCGTAGCGGTCCCTCCGATCGTTATTGCTTTTATTTCCTTCCCTCCCGCATCCAAAGACTGATCTACGCTACAAGATGGCTGAGCTGAATTTGGGGAAGGGGCTCACTGCAGGGAAGGTGGCCAGTAACGTGCAGAAAAAACTAACCAGAGCGCAAGAAAAGGTAAGCGCTTCTCTCTTACGCGTTGCTGTGTGGTAAATTTATATCCCCGGCCCTCACGCCACAAAGCAGTAATGCCGCATCCTCCACAGAGGCGCAGTGTCGCATCACGACATCATCATAATAAGCGTGGAGGTTGCTGTATTAAGGGAAGAGGCTGTTCACTTGAAATAGGCTGCTCCCTGCTTTAAAACACTGTCACACAGCGGGAACGTACTGCAGTCAGATATGGTGTAGGCCCGCTCATGATCTAGCCTGATGTGTCTGGTATTTGAAGGCTCTTATCTAAACTGGAAGATGAGTGATGTTACTCAGTAAAGAGCATCATCTCTTACATTCTGATAGGCCGTTAAACAACAGTGCTGCAATATATGGACTATCGGTGGTAGAGGAGGCCACAAACTACGCTTTTAAACACCTGCACTTTGCATTCAATATTTGGGAGGGGGCGCTATTTCTCCAGCTAAAGGCACTATAAAACCTGCTGTAAGGCTAAAGATAGACAGAAAGCAGATACGGGTGCCTCCCTACGTGCATATTATGTCTGTGTGAATGTCACAGAAGGAGGAAATTAGATTGTGTATATAGGTTTTGGCTATATGTCCCATCAATATGGCACGTGTTTAAAAGAAGGCTTGCCGTGTGTGTGTTTCTGTTCTCCATCATCACTTCATGTTTCTAACCAAATGCCAAAAAAATACTATTGATTTTTGATGGCAAAACAGAAAACTGCTGGGAATCAGTTGCATGATCTGATGTTTTCAATCATTATTTGTGTGACAGGTTCTGCAGAAACTTGGCAAAGCAGACGAGACCAAAGATGTTGCTTTTGAAGAGGGAGTAATCAACTTCAACAAACAATATGTGAGAGTGCAGTTCAGTGACTCACGGAGTCATAATTAAACATTTTCTAGATATCAACAATAGTATGGCATAAAGTAGGATAAACTGTAGCTTGCATTGAGTCTGAATACACAGCATATAATTAGTGTTTTTTGATGAGGCTCATATTTAGTGTTTCATCCTCAGACTGAAGGCAGCAAACTCCAGAGGGACTTAAGAGCATACCTCGAGGCAGTGAAAGGTGATGCACACAAACATAGTCCATCCAGACACACAAACACATAGACTATGCCACACTTTCATTGGCACATGAATACACATTAATGCAATCTAATGTAGAGGATGCATGTTTGTCCTTAGCCATGCATGAGTCCTCCAAGAACCTTCAGGCTTGTCTAGCTGACATGTATGAGCAAGACTGGTACGGCAAGAATGAAGTGGACTCCATCGTGGAGGTGAGAAACACTTTTTACTATGTGTTTAATAGCCATATTAAGTGAGTAGGTTATGTGTGTTTACAGGATGTGTGTGCTTAGACATCCCGAAAGTTGTTTGATACCAGAGTTATACCTTCCTTGCCCTTGAGTGCTGAGTGTTACAAGTCTCGTCGTCATGAGGTAAACGTGAGGATCTTCGCCAACCCTGTGTTATAAATGGTATCAACTACCTGAATCCTTCAAACTGATTAGAAAATAATAGAAGAACCATTCTTCCGAAATATCTAGGCTGTCCATGTCTGTAAGCAATATATATTCCCATAGCTTAAAACACTGTACTGCTACAGACTTTATATTATGCTGTATGTCGTAAAACCACGTCTGGTGAAAAATGTTGCAGCAATTCTTAAAATGTCCTCTAATTGCATTCTTGAGGTCATTTTTGATCTGCCACAAATACCAAGAAGTCATTGCAATTAGCTAAAATGCTTTTGCCTTAGTGAGGATCACAAGTCAAAATGATGCAACAGAGCTCCTGGAATGAGTTACAAAGTAATGGAGAAATATATTCACATTACATGCTACTGCAATACAAAATGTGCTCTGCAAGCGATTTGTCTCGTATAATGTTAAACAGTCTGTCTTGGGACTGCGTGTGTGCTTCTGTGCATTCCTTCATCTTGCAGGATTGTGACGTGCTTTGGACTGATTACCACCAGAAACTGGTTGATCATGCTCTCATCTCCATGGATACTTACCTGGGCCAGTTCCCTGATATTAAGGTAAGTTAAGAGGTCGTGACCTCAACAAAAATTCATTAGTCTTAAATGTTAATGAAGTGGCAGCAATTTTACATATTGTGACCTTGCTGTAGAAATGATTGACCATCTATGTTTTAACTGAATTTAATAAAAATATGAAAAATAAAAATATTTTTGTTTGAAAACTAAAGATGCAAAGTTTGTAGTTTAATGGACCTAATGTGTAAAGGATATTTATTAACACTATAAAATAGAACTAATGCTGAAAAGCATATTGTATGAATATTGGGTATCAATATAAATGAGGAAAGTGAATAATAAAATACTTTCCCCCCCCTTTTGTTCAGGCTCGTATAGCTAAAAGGGACAGGAAGCTGGTAGATTACGACAGCGCCAGGCATAACTATGCCGTGACACACAAAACCAAGAAAAAGGACGGGGGCATTAAAATTACTAAGGTAAAACAAATATGCCGCGGTTTTCTTCAGCTCTATGTTGCTAAAGGTGTTTGTAATCACTCAGATGCAAAATTCAACAATTATTTTGTTTTCAGTTCAATATTCAGGTAATTCAACATGTAAGAAACCTAAAAAAAAAAATGTTTGTTTTGTAGCCCTCATCGTTGTTGGAAAGGGCCACTCCAGGATGGGCTCAGGGTATCCTGTCTGCACACAACGTAGCCCAAAGTAGTCTTTCTAGGAGCCAGGTACATATTTATCTTATTGTACAATTATAATGAGATTTCTGGTAACCCAGCAGTAATCCATAATTTCCTTCGGGATTAATAAAGTATATCTCATCTCTCATCTCATCTCTCAAACACATGTTACCATAACAAAGAGGTCCTCAGTTTGAGCTAGTTTCTAGAAATGATCCCTATGCTTCTCTGTCCTCTCTGTTGATAATCTAATGAGGGCAAATTGAAAATGAGAACATCAAAAATAACAAATCATATTAAGCACAATCAGAGGTAGAAGAGATGTTGTGCACACACACACATGCATGCACAATGTATTTAGTTCATCAACAGAACATCCAACACACTTGCAAACATACTGTAATTCATTATGCGCACGTTAATTTCAGGCTGAGGAGGAGCTGGAAAGGGCCCAGAAGGTGTTTGAGGAGATTAATGCTGACTTGCAAGAAGAGTTACCATCACTTTGGAACAGGTAGGGAAAATGCTTTTTTGATTTTTCCTGAATGGATGAGTGCATTTTACTTACTTGTGCTTATAGGCACGTTAAATGAAGTCAAGCCGTCAATGCAGTCAGTGCTGTCTCTCTCTTCTCTGCCTTTTCCAGTCGTGTCGGGTTTTATGTCAGCACCTTCCAGAGTTTGGCTGGTTTTGAGGAGAAGTTTCACAAAGAAATGAGTCGGGTAGGATATAATCCTCTAGCAGTGATGGATTTAGATAAAGATTAGACGAGAGAAATAGATGCAGTATATCAGATAATAGTTCAGGCCAGACGAGGCCATCAACTACGTAAGCAGGGTCTGCAGCTGAATACAAAATCTAATCTAACCTTCCTTGTTTATCACTTAGTGCAAAGTCTGTTTAATGTATCTCTCTTTTTCCCTTGAAAGAGAAAAGGTTTTAAGTAATTTCTTTGGACCAGACGATGAAAACAAGCTGTAGCAAACACACTTTACAATACCTGGATAACAATACCTATTAGGAGGGTGCAGTTGCAGTGTTAAATATAAATCAAAGACGGTAGCAGAAGGAAATTTAATATTAATTAAATAAATAAAAAGTTGATATAAAAAATGTTTATCTTACACCATCTTTCTCTCTCTACAGTTGGATCAGGATATGTATGACAACCTGGAGAAACTGGAGGAAACAGATACAACCAGGTTAGTGAGCAATGAGCCGTCATTTAAATTCTTACAGCCGGGTGCTTGTTTCATATTCTTTTTACATAGAGGTTTAGCTTAGGGATCCTTAGAATTAAATAGACATATTTTTATTTTTCTATTTAAATCAAATTTTATTTGAATGAAAATCTGATTTTACATGCTTGAAGTACTGGAAACCACTGCTTTAACACAATCAGTGGTTTCAGACTACCTGAAACAGCTGCTTGTATAAAAAAATTCTGACAATGATTTCAGATTGCTGAGCCTCATAACCTAGTTTACCGTAGAAAGAGCACAAAACCATTGTTTTTGACACTGTTTACGAGCTCAGTTTCATTTTAATTTGTAAACCCTCCAGGTTCCAAACATAACTCTTTTTTTAATGATCAGCATTAACAGCAAATAGTAGAAGTTTCTATGATATCGTAAGAGCTTGCGAGGGATGAATATTTTAGAGATACGTAGATCCTAACTGATTTATGATGAAGGCTGATCTCTCTATTGCAGGGGTGGCCAACTCCAGGCCTCAAGGGCAACATGTTTTAGATGTGTCCTTGATCCACCACAGCTGATTTAAATGGCTAAATTACCTTCTCAACATATTTTGAAATTCTCCAGAGGCCCAATAAACTAATCATGTGATTCAGGTGCGTTGACCCAGGGTGAGATCTAAAACCTGCGGGACACCGGCTCTCGAGGCCTGGTGTTGGCCACCCCTGCTCTATTGCATCACTATTTTATGATGTATGTCTAAAGTGGTGCAATAATCTATCAATGTCAAATTTATAGATTTTTACACCACATATCAAAAAAAGCAATGGATAAACAAAATGGCATACATTAACTTAGAGCCACCCCCGCCCTTCCCCACCCCCCCTTTCAGCAAGGCAGATATCTGTGGCGCCTCATCATCAGGAGCAAATAAGAGGTAACTGGAAACAGCTGCGGTAACAATGATGAAACAACTGTTGTCTGTCTGTCCAACTGAGCTGTCTGTTGAGCTAGCATGTTAGTCGGTCTGCAGACTTGAGAGTTTTCAGAGGACTGGATGCTTGATTTGTGGAAGTGATTTCAAAGAAGTACTTTTGGAAGTTTTGTGCTCAGAGCTGCAGATAGAGTTGAGCAGACCTGTGTGTCTTAAATGCTGCGCCGTGCAAGACGTGCAAGGGGTTTCACATTATGCTGTCTTTCACCTTAATGCAGAATGTTAATGCAGTGTTCAATGTTTCGAGTCAAGTGGAAAATCCAAATCTAAGAAACTGAAATCTAGCAATAGAGGAATCATCATGAAAATTATGGACCAAAGTAGATTAGGGAAGATTAAAATGACTAAATTGTAGATATATAAGCTTGCATTGTCCTTGTAGTATTCACATCTGTGGAGCTGCAGCCTCTGTCTGTGGTTACATTACTCAGCATATGTATTCGGAGATGCTGACACAAAATAAGCCTGCATCTTGTGGAGGACCCTGGAGTGCTGGAGCTCCAGAATTGTTGCCTATCCCTGAATCCTAAACACCAAATTGATTGATGCGCTTGAAAGTTCAAAACGTACCTCTCACTGCCATCTGAAGCTGCCAGTGTACAAAATACACAGGTATATGGCGAAGTTTTTTATTTAATATCTGCAGCTCTGGAGCAGCTTTTATCCAACTTAGAGCATCTTCTCTGTAACAGGAGTTGCCTCTATCACTGCTCGCTTGTGAGGATTTACTGGAGGCACAAACAAAGCCTGCTTGCATGAGAAGAGAGGACTTGAAACCATGAAAGGAGACTCACTTTTCTTGCATGACAGCTTTTGTAACACTTTCTGCTTGAAATCTTGCAGTGCATGTCTTGTAACCCTTCTTACAATCTTGTGTTGAAGCATTTAGATGCTTCTTTAACCTTAGCGCTTTAATCTCATATCGTACGCTGTCTCCATTGCTTTGTCTGTAATTTGTTTTCTTTTCTTGCCCCCTTTGTTGTCCCTCTTTCTCTCCATCTTGTTTACTCAGTGTTAAAGAGGCATCTAACCACACTCTCAGGCCAGGAGGACCACCCCCGATCCCCAAATCTCCATCCAAGGTAGACAAACAGTGTCTCATACACACTGTTTTCTTTTTGTTCCCAAAACACAGAGGACAATATAGTGTTTTAGTTTCTGGGGAGCCATCATCAGTTACACATAGGTTGCCATACCCGTGGATTTCCCTAACAGTTGGGCTAATGTTTCGGTACGTGGTTTATTTTTGTTTTTATTTTTTTTGAATGATAGTGGCAAGATTGAGGACAATTTGTTATTAATATTATATAAACATGTATAAAATACATATTTTAAATGTAATATATAAAATACCAAAAGTTTTCACAGACTTGGCGACCCAGGCTCCACCTGGGCTTTTCCTAAAAATAACGCAGTGGAAAGGGAATTTTTTTTTTTTTTTTTTTAAATCTTACATTTTCATAACAAAAACCAAAGCATGTCAAAGCATTTTTTTTCTTAATTTGTTTTTAAGCTCAAGTCAACTCTTTGTGATCAGCAATAAAACCCGTTTTAGAACCCTTATTATGGTATATGTAAACACATTCATGGCTTCACGGCAGAAATTTTGTGAGACTATCATTGACCTTATTTATGTTGATCCATCTGGCATGTAGTTCAAAACAAAGAAATACAAAATGTAACTTTCACATTCAGACAAAAATGAAACTGCATAATATGATTTTTGCATTCAGAACAGGGAAGTCCAATCGATTTGTCTAATTGAAGAAATTAATTACTGCCTTTTCCTATATTCTAGCTCAGACCAGCAGTGCCTCCTCCACCCAAGGTGACACCATCTAAAGAGCTAAAAACAGAGAATATCATCAACCTTTTTGATGCTGCAGCTACTCCTGATATCAACGTCACCTCCCCTACAGAGGTCAGTGAGCAGCTGCTGTCAATGAACTGTGAAAACCCCCTTTAGCTTTCCTCTTTTCTGCGCAGGTCAGATCACCCACTTCTGATCTGCCCCTCCTCTAATTTCCCCCTATTCTATTCTGCCCTTATCCCTCCTCCCACTGTCATGCCCAATTAGCCAATGAGCCCTCCTGTTCCTGTTGTTATCAGTTTGACAGTCCTGCAGTGAGCAACCTGTTGGACATGGACCTGGATTCTTTCAGTGCAGCAACCAAAGCCTCCACAGTCACACAGGTGGATGATTCATGGCATGAAGATAAAGATCCTAGAGACCTTCTCTTTTAAGACATGTCAATCTTCACAAGAGATTTTAGCTTCTATTCAGACAGAATTTAAGTTAATTTCATGATATTTAATTCCAAATGAACTGAGTTAAAGATTAAAGATTGAGTGATCAGATGTCGAATGAAGGTTTAGCCAACAACATCTGCCATTGCCAGTGTGGTTGGTTCACTTTAAATATGCTGAAATAAGCTTGATAGGTCTGAATGGAAATTGAAATCCCTTGGTAAGCTTGGCATAGCTTGAAGTGTTGCCTGCTCTGCTTCTTCCCAAACTACCAAACAAGAGTTAAATGAAGGCATGATGACCTGTAGACACCTGCCTCTAGTGTACACTTCTTTCTGCTTTAGCACTTTCCAAAGATCACTCATGGCATGAACTGCAGACTACAGCCCTGCTTTGCTGTTCTGTTACTGGGAAGGTGCTTTTGTTCTTTCAAATACTTAAATTATCTTTTTTTCTTTGGCTTATATTATGCATACTATTTTAAATTCCCCACTCTGAAGCCCAGTATATAGAGCTTTTTAACCCCTTCAGTTTTGTTTTTTTTTGGTTTTAAAGTATACATAATGTACAGGTCCTTCTCAAAAAATTAGCATATTGTGATAAAGTTCATTATTTTCTGCAATGTACTGATAAACATTAGAGTTTCTATATATTTTAGATTCAT
>VUQR01010041.1:32737-52628 GCA_015108515.1 Hemichromis elongatus | reverse complement strand
CAAAGAAATGGCATCCTATTAAATAATTGCAGACAAATTAGAAGTCCATCAAAATTTTCCAGCAATTAATCCCCCCACTTTGGAAAACATGGGGAGTGTGAGGAAGGGTAGGTGAAGATGGCACAGAAGCAAAGCAGAGAGATTTATTTACTGGACTCAAGATTTTTAATGCAAACGACGCATTTTTTTTACTTTTTCGACTTCTCGCTGTGATGTAAGCCCTCAGCTGAATCAATGAAATAACACCACGAGTGTTAGTGTGTTAGATTAAAGGAAAACAGGTTGGGACCTAAAACAAAATCACACTAATAGTCATATTTGCAGACAGTTTAACTCCTGATTTTGGCTGGTTTCTTTGAGAAGTATTATCTGGCAGCATCAGAAGTGCTGTTGCTATGGTTACCTACATTTTACAGTACCTTGCACATCGGGCAGTGGATGAACTGTTGACATATACCTCGGAGCCAATCAGAGACAAGTGTTTGTTTTACCGTGATCATGGCTCCAACTACGTTGCTTTTGTATTGTTTATCCGTTTACATCAACCACCACAGACCTGACTGTATGTAAGTAACTTAAGTGTGTCTGTTTCCAGGGTCGTAACCTAATTCCTGCAGCCCCAGGAAATGCTAAGCTGAACTACACAGTGCTGATCGGGGAGACGCCCTGCATTCTCACCCTGTCTGAGAGCCAGCTGCTCTGCGAATGGCCTAATCTGACCGGAGAACACAAAGTCACTGTGAGTGAAACTTCAGGTCTATCTACGTTTCTGTAATGTTTTCACTTTGTGCGCTGTCTCTCTCTCTTCCCTCTCTTCCACCCCTGATTTATCACAAACTGAGCAGATCACTGTGTCGTTCAGGTTTAAGCTATACAAAACTTGAACATCATCTCTAAGTTATGATTCAATGATAAATACCTGTTATTTCATCAACCTGCTTATTTTAGGGTTTTGTTTTTTTGGTAATTTATTCCATTGCTGGTGCATCTGGCTTTCACATTTCTTTCAGACTGTCAGCCTATTCTCCGCTACAGCCCCTGTTCCTTCTGCTGTTTCCGCTCTGCTATTCATCCCCCTTCTTTAATGTCAATCCACTTCCTGCCTTTTTATTCATTCATCTCATTCTTTCTTTCCCACCCATCAGACTTAAATCTCTTCAATTACTCTAGATTTCCTTTACCCATTCATATAGCTGCAAGCAGATGAACACACGTATCCCTTCTCTTATACGCTGGCAGCATTTGCAACTGTATTTATGTCTTAGAGGCTTTTGATCAGTCTGGTTTTGGCTGCCATCATCCTTCGGATTTCAATAGTATTGATATTCAATAGAGACCAAAAAATGGCTAGTGGGTGTGATAGGTCTGTGTCTATTTTTACCCTCCTCTATTTGGTATTTCATAGAGTTAAGCCAGTTAGAGATGAAATAAAAGGAGGATAAAGAAGAGGGAAGAAACCTAGGCAAATGTTTATACCCATTTTCTATCAGCAAGAACTGTCTTAATGTGATATGGTAGAAAGCGCGCCTGTGTGTGAGACTAAAGTAAAGCTGTATGTTTTTTGCTCATTCCCAAAAAAATAGTCCAAAGCTCAGATATTGACAGACATGTAAAGAGTTTTGGGTAATTTTAGCCTGCCCTTGGCTTTACTTAGAGCAGCTTGATTTGCCACCATGAAATTTTAAATACATTTTGGCTGAATCGTAGGACTAAAATCATCATGTGGGATACATTTGTGATTGTTACAATTACACAGTGCAGGAGTCATACATAGCTGTGTTACAGGTATGAGGAGCTAATTTATTTCTTAGCTGATGAAAAGAAAAGTGGTTTGCAGCATCAGCTTAGAGCTCCTTCGCGTACTGTTCCAAACATCCTGCTTTTGTGTGTGCTGTCTTTCATGCGTCTGGTCTCCAGGCAAAATAGTATACTCTTCTGAATGTGTCTATTTCGTAGGTGCGTGTTGGAGGCTTTGAATACTCACCAGGGACACTGCAGATCTACTCAGACAGCCTCCTCACCCTGCCTGCCATCATTGGTATCGGAGGAGGCGGTGGACTCCTCCTGCTGGTTATCATTGCGGTTTTGATTGCTTACAAGAGGAAGTCGCGGGATGCCGACCGCACTCTCAAGCGATTACAGCTGCAGATGGACAACCTAGAGTCTAGGGTGGCCCTTGAGTGCAAGGAAGGTGAGTCCAAAACAAAACCCTGTGTGTCAGGGGTGTGATGCTAGCCACTCAAAATGAGAAAACCCACTTTTATAATGTTGGTGTTTTCCTTGTTTCTTTCCATTTCTCTTCCCACGTACTTCTCTCATCTTTCTCCACAAATAACTCCCATGCCCCCAAATAACTTTCTGTAAATCTCTCCCTCACTGCAGCTTACCTAAAAAGCTGAACAACTTCCATTCAGTAGTCCTATCCATTTCTCTGCGCTCCCTCTCCCGCTCTCTATTTCCCCTCTCCCTCTCACTGCCAACTGTCCCTCCGCTGTTAGGTGGCAGCGGTGTGTGTGCGTGTGTGTGCGCTTGGGTATTGGTGTGTTTCCAGAGGACTACTTTGATCTGAGCCAGCCACCAGATGTTGGCTCTCCACCCCATGAGAGAGCTGCCTGGCTGGCCTCACTACCATCCACACTGAGAGGGGGAGGGCTAGATGGAGGTTAGATAGAGACAGGGCACAGAAGTGTGAGATTGTAAGGAAGGAGTGGTTTGGCAACCGCTGAAGAAGAGGGGAGAGATGGAGAGAAACTTACACACCAGTACATTAGCATATATTCATTTGGCAGGAGACAGCATGGACTGAGTGAGAATCTGCTGATGCTGTTGTGGGTTTGTCTGGCAGGAGGGAGAGAGAAGCAGATGGGGAGAAAGGGAAGGAGAATACTGATAACTCTGATTATTGCAATGCGTTTGTATTTGAGATCACTCCAGTTGTTGCGTTTCTTTAGTGAACGTCAAATATAGTAATGTCATAAATTTATTGCTGTTACTCATTCCACTGACTCGTTAAGGTTGACTCTGTGCTTTTATTAAATATAAAAATATAGATTTTCATTCAGAGGTCAGTTGAGTTCCCAACATAAAATTGCATTTTTATATTGTCAAGGGAGATTTAATGCCACACCTGAATATCTGGATAAAATGCATGTGGCCATGTTGCATTGTGGGTCATGTAGGTTTTAGTGTAACAAAAAAAAAAGATTGGTGCACAATAGCTTTATTTATGCTGATTTATGATAATTGATTTACTGTGGCCACAACCTGGGATTATCTGATTAGTTTCCCTGAGTCCTAACTGTCAGTCATCTGTTCAGAGGATGGTTTTGTGGTTTGTTTGTTTTTTTTCCTTTGTGTGTTATTCCTTCATCTCACCTGATGCTCGCGTCTTTATGTCCTGCTCTTTTGCAGCTACTTCCAGTCACGCCAACCTAAACTCGCATTGCAGGTCATACTGTGATTGGCTGGGGTGTGTAGAAGTGAGTCCATGTGCCCTGACCCTGTCTGTCCCTCTCTGTCAGCACTGTCTCGAAGACAAGAGTGTAGATTTGGAGTGGGGGCGGAGTGAGGGAGATAAATATGGCAAATAAATCATGAGAGTAGATGGGAGGCATAGAAGAAGAAATGGACAAGAAGATTATGCAGAGGTGGGAAAAAGAAATATCGCAGAACAAATTTCAAAATGGAGAGAGTGTGTGCTTGGATAGGAAGACGGAGGATGCTAAATAAATATGTAGTTGCAGACGGAGTTGGGTGGACAAATAAGAGGACAACATGGAGAGAAAGGGTGGAAGGGACTATTTTAGATGAATAAGGAATGATAGAAATAAAGTCCTTCTATCAAGAAAGGCTTAGCCGGGAGACCAACTAAAACATTATAGACTTGCAAACAGAGTTTTGAGGGGGAGAAGGAGTCCTCCAGGAAACTAACAGGGTAAATGTGAGAAAGATGGAAGGATGTAGTTAAGAGGAGGTAACCATTAGGGGGAAAAAGGTGACCTCTAAGATGTCACTTTGAAAGGAGGAAGGGAGGGAGAAAAGAGATTAGAAGAGAGGGACAGGGTGACACAAGCCATCTGTTAGTCTGGGCTTTGCTTCGTTATTTGTTTGAGTTGTGTTTCCATGTGTTAGTGTATTTTGGATGATGCTATAGGGCTCACACACACACACACGGTGCCGTGCTAATAGAACCATATAGCTGTGTATTTTCTCCTCAAGGGAGTTTTATGTTTATAAAATAGATTTGGAGCAGTCCACCAAAAACATTAGCTGTATACACTATTGTATGTGATGTGTGAGAGAATGGATTTGATCCCATATTTTCCTTCTAGATGTGGCTCGTGAAGCCAGTGAAGTATACAGAATGGGGTCCGAACACACACTTTGTGGGAATGGAAAAAGTGTGAAAGCATTGACATGTGCGTTCACATAAATCATCTGGGCACAAGGTTATGTGTTCAGCTGTGGGGTACAACGGGAAAACTGTGTGTGTGTGTATGTATACGTGTGTGTATGGCTGCAGGAATACAAGCACGAGAGGTGGCGGTGTGTTATGTGTGTGTACTCACAGGCTTGCCATGTGTGTAACTGCATCCTGAACTCCCCTCCAGCCACTGAGCAGCTCCAGAATACGTTCCCTATCAGCCCTCTCTCCCTCCCTCTTTCTTTGCACTCTTAGCACAGAGTGATCCCATAAGGCTGCTTTTCACTGCTGCTCTTTGAGACACCTCCACCTTCTCTTCATATCATCCATGTTTCTTTTTTCCTCTTCCTCCACAGGAATATTTCCAAAAATCAGATTGACGGAATGACAAGCCAAGATCTTAAGTGTGATTGTTTTGCAAACTATGACTCTCTTTTCTGCATGCTTTTTACCCCAAGTTCTGACTATTTAAAATATAAATTGAAAGTATTTAACATGGTAATAAACAGCTTTAAAGCTTTAATGCCCAACTTTACACCTTAGTGGGTGGTTTTTTGGGGATTTTTCTTGTCATTCGACTCCATCGAGTACTTATAAATACCAATCGGAAGGTCTCAATTTTCCAGGAAAATGGTTCTGTTGCAGATGAACAGATGTATTTTACAACTATTAAGCAGTGGTTGGTTTGGGATATATAAGAAAGAAGTGTGACAAGTCATAGCCATTAAGTGTGTTTAAATGAGCGCTTTGTGTTGTGGAAGTGCTGACAATGCTAAACACTGCACAGAGCACCACTTACTAACAAATGTGTCATCAAAATCAAGTAAACAGTCTTGTAGATTGCAGTCTGCTCGTTATTTCATTTTGAGAAATGTGTCTCTCTTTTGAAACTTAAACTACATTTGTAAGCATTTCCTTTTTCTTTGCTCAGCCTTTGCAGAATTGCAGACGGACATCCATGAGCTCACTCAGGAGCTGGATGGAGCAGGAATTCCCTTCCTGGACTACCGCACATATGCCATGAGGGTCCTCTTTCCTGGGATTGAGGACCATCCTGTTCTCAAGGAGATGGAGGTACGGGTCAGTAGAGAGCACCCTGCACACATGCGCACACACAAACACAGGATGAGGGAACGTTTTATAGACCTGATGTAGGTGAGATTTGAAAATCCTATCAGAGGTAGACGATCTGAATCCAAACTATCTAAAACTGCATCTCAGTCCAAGATATCAGACAGAAGGTTTCGAGTCCAAACTAAAGCAAAATGTGTGTATAAGTAACATTGGGAAATTATATACTGTAATACAGTTGAGGAGTGGCTGTTTTTCGGGGCGATGTCTGAGCTCCACTAAGACTTCGTACAAGTGATAGATTGCCTCTACAGGACTGAGCCTGTTTGAGGCTCCTAAAAAGCAGTGTTCACATGTTCAGTAAAACAGACTCCCATCTACTACTGTTCATTTCTCAAGAGGGAACACTCTATTACCCACATGAACCCGAGCGTTGTGGACACCATAATGCAAGATGCACCTGTACCTCTGTACATTACAGTATACCTGGAAAATGCATGCATGGTGTACCGACATACACTTACGGTTATGATTGCAGAGACAGAGCTTTTGAGGAATTCACTATCTGCTTGTGCTATCAACTGTATTCCAAAGGGATAGTGTAGCGCAGCATTGGATTTTCATTTGGATGGCCCAGGCAATCACAAGACACAATAGTGCGCTAGCAGGCAGATCAATTTCTTATTACTGCCTAAAGCTCACATTCTCACTTCAAGCCTCACTTTCTTTACCTGAGGAGGGGAGGCCTGCCAGTTACGTTGAGAGAAGAAGAGGGAAAAGGGATGAGAGTGGGGGTTGTAGGGTAGAGCGATCTGGTTCAACAGTAGGCAGGCAAATGTTCAAAGCTGGAATGTGCTGTTTTCTACATGCCTGTCATGATTTTGCATGTAGGGAAAAATCATGACAGGCCATAACTGACAAACAATTCATCATATTTTTAATCTTTTCATGTACCCATGTCTCACTTTTTTCTACATCTCTATCTTTCATCTTTCTTTCCTTCTTCCTTGTCTTATTCTGCTCTATGAATTGCATGCTTCCTTAAAACTACCATGATCTCCTCCATTCACTTTATCTTCTCCTTGTCCAACAATTGACTGCCTCTTTTTTTCTTTATTCAACGCTCCCTCTTCTCCCAATTCTCCTTCCCCTTCATCACCTCCGTCCCCCTCTCCTTCAGGTACCCGCCAATGTGGAGAAGGCCCTGACGTTGTTTGGCCAGCTACTGACCAAAAAGCACTTTCTGTTGACCTTCATTCGCACACTGGAAGCGCAGAGGTCTTTCTCCATGCGAGACAGGGGCAACGTAGCCTCCCTCATCATGACGGCACTGCAAGGAGAGATGGAGTATGCCACTGGTGTCCTCAAACAGCTCCTGTCCGACCTCATCGACAAAAACCTGGAAAGCAAGAACCACCCAAAGCTCTTACTCAGGAGGTACAAAAAGCTGGAAATAAGAAGGGGGAGGCAATGGGCTTAAATCTGACTTGGGAGGGGAGAAAGAAGTAGTAATAGTAGCACCAGTAGTCGTGTGTGTGATTTCAGGTCTTATTCTTTTATATTATATTCCCTGTGTTAGGTTGTTCTTGGCAGGAAGCACCCTAACAAAAAACATTAACCATTTATATTAAATTAAACAACAAATAAGGAAAAATAGGTGTTAATTTTTCCTTTCATTGTGTCAGTGCTGCTTCACATTCACGTAATTAGACCTTTTGTAGCAATAAAAAAGGGAAGAGGAGAAAATGAACATATATTCTTTGTCAGACTATCGAGTGATTTATTTTTTCCAGTTTGCGGCTGAAGTTATGAGGGAGGCAGGCAGGGGACAGTGACTGCAGCTTTTAGAGGCCTGTGTGACGTTACATCCTCTCTATTCCTCAACCCTGTCCCTGTCAGAGAGGATTACACCCCTGAGCACACATACACTCCCACTGGAGCCACAGTCAGACATACTGCTCTCTCGTTTCTCACAAACACACTGAGAAAGGTAAAGAGGGGAAAAAGTACAAGAGATGCAGGAGATGCAAAGAGGGAGAGGAGGATTTACAAGAGCTGGTGTGAAGAGTGAAGAGAGAAGGATTTGGTAGGAAAAGGGGAAGGTAAGGAACAGAGGACGGCAAAAATGAGATGTGAAAAGGGAAAAGGTAGTGAAATAAAAGTGGCTGAAGTTAAAAAAAAAAAAAGGACTGAAATAGTGATTGACAGAAAAAGAGGGCAAGTGGCTGGAGGGAGACTTGAGCTAGAGGGAAATTGATGAAGGGTGAAACATAGAGAAGAGATGGTAAAGAGGGAGAAAGGACAGGGATGCTGTTGGAAAGGTAGTACAGAGCAGATAGGCAGAGGGAGAAAGGAGGAGGGAAATGAGCTACTGCTGACAGCCGGGCAGAAAAGGATACACATATTTAAGGAAAGACACAATTAGAGAAATGGCCCGTCTCCAAATAAATTGGAATTAGACATTAAATGATAAAAAAAAAGTTACTTTTTTTTTTCTTCTCCTACTCCTCGGAGAGATATTTAATTAAAAATCTAATCAAATAAATGACTCTCAGCCAGTGTGCCTGTGTGAAGTCTTTTCCAATCCCCTCTTGGGGCGTATGGTCACAACACGCTGTCCCTGCTAACTACACTTGCCTCGGGAGTCGGCGTTAATAAGCTCGGAAATTGTTACACATGGTTCACCTTGTTTAGGTCTTTTTAGTCAATAGATAGATCTAAAAGTCCTCTCCCATGGGGATCTTCACCTCCTTTGATGAAATTATACTTTTGCATTGGGTGCAGGTGTTTTGTATACTGTGCGCTTAGATTCATTGTCTGTGTGCAACTGACAAAACCAAAAACGCATCACCTCTTATTGCTGTGCGACGTGTTCAAAAATGATGTTCAGGGACGTAGATTAGAAGTGGACGTCACGTGCCCGGAAACGGGTTGTGTCCAGCTTTATTCACTCGTTATGTTTTCTGTACCTGCATTCTCCGCTGCCTCATCATTCATTCTCTATTTTGCTGACAGCCATGAAAAAGAAAAAAATGCTCTGCATCCATTCAATAAATCCAACAGTCAAACACGAAGGTTTGAGGAAGCGTAGGAGTACGTGTCTCATTTGTGCTACAGGCCTTTATTGGTTTTTACTACTACAGTGGCCTAGTTTCCCGAGTTTCCTCTTTTCTGTCTTACTATTTATTGGGCATGAAAATTTCTCAGCATAATGTAGCTGTCCTCACGTTTCACACACGGTGCCATCCTAATGACCCAACGACTAATATCTGCAATAAGTATTGGAACGTGGCCCAGTTACACAGGTGTAACCCACATTTATCTAGGAGAAAACAAAGACTGTTTCTAACGTGAAGAGCATGAAAGAGTTGAAGTAACACAGAGAGAGATTTTTTTCCCTCCTGTGTCCACCCACATACCTAGAGTGCTGGTGACCCCCTCAGGCATTTAACATACTAGACACAATACGTCATTTAATTACAATGCCTTTTAATCGCTCTGTTTTCATTTCATGCACTTGTTGCTCACGTGTTTGCTTGACACATGCACGTGCGGAGGTTCCCCTCATTACATGGCAGCTTTGTGATTAACGAGAGAAGTTAGCGAATTATACTAATTGCTGCATTTTTAATGAAGATTAGTGGTTTTGCATAGAGGTGGTGTGAAGAGGGGATGGAGCAGTGTAAGAAACCGAAGGATTTGCTTTCTTACACCAATGTATATCTTTTTCTTTCTTTTTTTTTCCTAAGAGGGCTTTAGTTGTCTGAATATTAACTGCATGAAGACTGATATTGTCATGTAGAAGTCTTTGACATGCGAGCATGTTTCAAATTTTTATTTTTTGACCATAGATTATAACCAGGCGATGCGTGGCGCCAAAACCTCCCAGTGCCTCCTACAGAGACTTTACGCTCCACTTGTGGCACATACTGCTTTGTCTTTTATTTCCAGTTCACTCTCACCCATTACCCTCTCCTTTCTCTCTCCCAGGACGGAGTCGGTTGCTGAGAAGATGCTCACCAACTGGTTCACCTTCCTGCTTTACAAGTTCCTCAAGGTAAAATTGTCCCAGAGGCACACACACAATTTTAGAAGCAACAGCATCACCACTGGTGTTTGAGAACTGAAAAATGTCTCGGTAACACGCGCACACATTCACAGCTGCAGCATTAGATAAGGCAGAGGCAGCAGGATTCCTGTTCCTTACCTCTGCCTTTCATGTGGTAAATTCTTCTTTCTACCAATTGAGGAATCTGCAGAGTCTGAAGCACTGTTCAGACACAGCTGGCCATGTTGTTGTGATCACCGTAGACTGTCGCACTAACCTGTCCTTTCTTTGTCCCAAGCTTGATTCTTTTAGAGCCAGGAAAGTGTCTGTGCGTGTGTGCAGCATGCATGTGTGTCTGGATGGCTCTTCAGACAGTTGGGGCTTATCAAAACAGGAAGCTGCACATCTTACACAATTGCATTCTCTTATTTCTCTTCTGTCTTTTTGAAATCCTCTCTCTGATTTCATATCACAGGGATTCACTATAGCTTAAAATGTGCTAAATTCCTGCTTCCACACACACATTCTCAGCATTCAAACATTGCTGCAGCTAATCAGTTAGCAGCGGGGCCTTAAACCCCCGCCAGGGCAGGCATTCTGGTGGACAAGAAACCAGCCAAGCCCTCAGGGATCCCAGTTAGCATCTGTGTATGTGAGTGTGTCCGTTCTGGTTGCGCACGCATGTGTGTCTTGGCTCCAAATTAGAGACTGGACAGCGAGAGTGTGGTTCAGTAAAAGGGGAGTGGGTTATCAGAAAAGCTGTTAGGGATTTTTTGAGCAGCTGTGTTTATGAACTTTAGAGGAGACCAAAATAACAAACTTTTTTTTTTTTTTTTTTTTTTTTAAACATGGAAGAATGTAGAAAGAAAATGGTTAAAAAGAGGGCAGGGGTGTTTTTGGAGGGGTTAAAGGGTGTGTGGGGAAAGAGGGAAAAAAACCCAAAAGAGTACTGAAGCTAAGAGATTCTGTAGCTAGCAGCAAGTTTACCAGCCTAGCTTTCATGCAACCTTTGCAGTTCAATGCCTCTGTTTCGCCTGTGTTTTTGGGAGTAACATAAAAGAAAGGCCTGGAACAATTTCAGAGTTCAGCCAGGTGTAAATAGAGATGGGTAAAGGTCAAGTAGTTGTTCAAAGAGATGGAAGAGATGGAGCTTTTACCTACCAAACGAACGGGAGATAGAAAAAACAATCCTTTTATCCATTACCCTATTCTAAGCATTCACTTGTCCTCCTTTGCAGCAGCTTGTGTGGGATCACATGGTCGCTTTATTCTGCTCGGTGCTTTGGGAGAAAATTTTAGACAGATTATTAAATGTGATTGCTTTAGATTAATTCAATGAATAAATGGCACATATGCTAATTATTTTAGCAGCACACTGAAGTCAAAAACACTATATAGCACAGCAAAATGTATGCATAACACAATGCTTTTATAAACATATAGCATCAGTGCTGCTTTTCCTCACTGGCACCATTTGAAGGAGACAGAAGGACTGAGACGCAGCGCAGAGCTGGTTTGTATGCTGCTAGACAGAGAGGACGTCTGCCAGTGTGCTGTGTTTTCACCATAGGAGGCAGGCAGTGCTAGATTATCCCACAGAGTTCATCTGACAGCTCACCAAGATGACTGACTGGCGTTGATGCATGAACATGTCCAATGAAGCTCGGAGGGCAGCGCTTGCAATATTCGGCTTTGCCTCAAGGCACAAAGCTGCAGACTGAAAATGTGAAGCACGGGTTGAAAAGCACTAATGTGAACGTTATCACACCATGAACATTTTAAAATACATTTACACACACATACACATATAGATTTAGGTATATAGATATCCTCATTTTACATGAACGTCATCAGTTTTGTCTGCTGTGATTAATTTCTACTCAACATATTGCTTGCTGAGATCAGCGATTTGCACAGCATTGCAACCCTAAGTTATTCTAAACAAGCAATGATTAAGACACATCATCTAAACCAGTGTTTCTCAGTCTTTCTGACCTCTGAGTTGCAAGTAATTGAATCATAATGTAATGCTTTTTCATCAGTGCACCTAATTTGAAGGTCAGAAAAAGTAAATATATCCCAATTAGTTAGAATCAACATTGCGAAGTGTTAAAATATTAACAAAAAGTCAGGAAAGACGGCACATGACACCTGTGAGGAGAAAATAAAAAAGCCGTACAAACAGGCAGTGCTTAGTTTGCAGGCCTGCTGAACAAGTGAATGGAAAAGAGGGGAAACAGAAACAGAGTGAAGAAAAGAGAGACAGGGAACCCAACATCCCAGTGCTTGTTGCCCGTTTGACACGTCTCACACACCAAAGTGCTTCTCCCAGCGTTTTTCACCCCTCAGTCGTTAACCTTCTATTAACTTCTCCATCAATTGCCACTCACTCACACTCACACTTTCTATAATTTCTCTCCTCCTTGCTCACTCACTTGCTCACACACACAAATAGAGGCTGTTTTTTCTTCTCGAGGAAGAGACACAGGGGAGAGGCTGGAGGTTGTGTCAGGGGAGGGAAAAAAAGGGTTTATGTTTTGTTCTGTTTTTAGCGTGTTGTTAGCCAACACAAGCCGTGGCCTTGTCCTTTACTGCGTCGCCTGTGGTTGTCTTAAAGAAGATTAGAAATATAATTGAAGAGTTGCTCTGAAAAGCAATGCACTCTTTGCTGTTGTGTTCTTTGCTTGGAAAGTTCTTGAACAGTTCATTGTTCAGTTTTCATTTTGCACAGTATATCTTTCTCTCCTTTTCCTTTTCTTTGTATAACCTTTTGTCACTTTTCCTTGATACCTGTCTCGTCCTACTTTAGTACAATTGTGTCTCTCACTTTTTCTTAAGGAATGTGCCGGGGAACCTCTCTTCATGCTGTACTGTGCCATGAAGCAGCAAATGGAAAAGGGACCAATAGATGCAATCACAGGAGAAGCCCGCTACTCTTTGAGCGAGGATAAGCTCATCAGACAGCAAATTGACTACAAGACTTTGGTCAGTACTCAAAAACATACTTTGTGGACACAGACACATTTGTTTCTGAACAAGGTCGTGTAGCAGAGACATAATTATAATTGAAACGGTGCAATGATGCAGAGTTGATATTTGTCTAGTAATTTTGGAAAGTCTTCTTTTCCTCAAAACAGAGTCTAACCAGCTAAATCATTATTCATTTCCGTTGTGATTACAACTTCAAAAAAGGAGAAAATGGCTGTTTCAGTAGGAATAAATAGCGACCTTTGCACCCCTTCTGCACTTTAACACCGATTCTGAGGTGCCGTATGAAGTGTTTCTGTGCAGGTCAAACGCGACCACAGGGTCACGCTCTAACACATCAATAGTTATTACTTCCAGTCTGTGCCGGCCCTCTGGTCTAAATGTAACCTGTGCTCTTTCCCTTCTGCCCTCTGCCTTTGTAGACGCTGCACTGTGTGAACCCGGAGAATGAAAATGCTCCAGAGGTGACGGTGAAGAGCCTGAACTGTGACACAGTGACACAGGTGAAGGAAAAGCTGCTGGATGCTGTGTACAAAGGGACGCCTTATTCCCAGAGACCGAAGGCCTCAGATATGGACCTTGGTAAGCAGTTGGTAAACATGTACAACATACAAATATCAAATCACTCGGGGACTCATAACGTACAGGTGTACTGTTATGGGAGATAAAGAGAGAACTGCTTAAACCGATCACTGACACAGAAGGGAGGCACTTCTGACAGGAGTGATCGTTTAAAAAAAAAACTGGTAATGTGCTTAAAAGTCGCTAAAACTATGCACTACACTCATTCTGAATTTGATGTAATTACAGTAGGTTAAGTCATAGAAACCTGACTTGCTGTTGGGAAGTGTAGGTTTATGATGAGAACTGGTAGGTGTGCCTAAAAGGGGGCACTGACTCTGCCTATGCAACTTCTGTCTTGAAAGGGTCTTATTCCTTTTCCATTAAACACACACAACCTTACTTACCTGACAGAATGGCGGCAGGGCAGGATGGCTCGCATCATCCTTCAGGATGAAGACGTCACCACTAAGATCGACAATGACTGGAAGAGACTCAACACCCTTGCTCACTACCAGGTAACAGCTTCTTAATAAACCACAGAATCCCATGAAACTATGCTGGGGGAAAAAAAACCCTCTTCACTTATTTGGTTGCGTATTCTTATTGCTGGCATATTTCTGGATGATTAGCTCTAAGGTTACTAATTAAGATGAGAAATCTAGAAATAATTGTGAGCACTGTGAAGGTTTCTTCGGCTGGACAATAATCTTGCTGCTGGTTGAATATCTGCTTCAGGTGACAGATGGCTCAGTGATTGCCCTGGTACCCAAACAGAACTCAGCCTACAACATCTCCAACTCCTCCACATTCACCAAATCCCTCAGCAGATACGGTACGAAAGAAGGTGTGTGTGTGTTTTGTATGTGTGGAATTATAATAATTCTGACTTTTGGATTTTTCTTTTTAGGTTGTATATTTTTTGGGGGAAAATTGTGATGTTTTTCATAGAAGGAACCTTTAAAAACATCATTCAGAACTGTTAACATGTTAATTTGCCATCTGTCTCATCTACATTAGTAAATTAGCTCAGTGTTTTTGCTTTTCACACCTGTTTAGATGACCTGGGACTTGGTTCAAACTGTTCCACAAATATTGGTTTCAAATTACATACTCTGGCCCCTGGAAGACATGAATATGATATTGGTAATCAAGTATTTGTGCCCTTTATCAGTAATATAATAAATTTATCCACACAGTGAAAAGGGAAAAGAGTTTTGTGTCAGTGCTCCTCCTCTCCGCTGTAGAGGAGTGGGTAGTGGTTTACTGGCTGTTTTGCACTTTCACTTACAAGCACTTTATCATTACTCACTCACTCCACAGTTCTGTTCACTGATGTTCTTTATATCTTATGTGATAAATTATTACAGGTGTAATAATAGTTTACATGAAAGTCTAACAGGCATAAAAAAAATATGTTCTTTATTCAGCCTAAAGAGGCAGATCAGGAAAATAGAGCTGTTTTGCATCTGGTTATATCAGCTCACCTAAACTACTTGTTCTTGTGCTGCGCCTTTTCTGTCTAAATCGTGGTGGTAGATGCCTGTGGGGGTGGGGGTGTCTAAGCTCTGCCTCTGAGCGTGACCACACCATGACTGTGTCAAACCTCAGCTCAGGAGTACTTTTATGTCACAGACGGCTACCTGAAGCTGCCCTTGTATATATGATTGTGCAGAAGACTGTTGAATGATCCCTTAACCTCAAACATCTGTTCAAACAAGTGCCTGGCCTTCTTGGGGCCATACACAGAAAACCGCAGCTTAGCTAAACACAGTATAGAGACGGTGCACTGAAGTTGTTACAAAGTAACTGGAAATCTTGAAAGTTGAAGTTTCTTACATTTTAAATTAAAGAATTTATGTGTGAAATCAAAGAGTCACAGGGAGAAAAGCATATTTTAGATACATTTTTAAGCTAACAAAATGTCAGAGCTCTAAAATTACCATAATTTTATCAACCGATTTAATGTTGTGATGTGAACCTACCTGGTTCACATTCTGTCCTGACAATTTCAAACCCCTCAATCCTGTGCTGCTTTGTCACGCAGCTGACAAGCATTCAAAGTGGAAGCGTAATACTCTGTGTCACAGATATGACATCAATGTCCGACAAAAGGAGAGAGGGGGCAGGTGAGAGAGTGACAGACAAATTTATTTTTCAGTGAAAGAGTGACATGTAAGTAGAAAAAGCTGTCACATTTCAATAGTGCTTTTAACTTCACAGTCAGATTTTTTGCCGTCTTCAGCTATGCCAGATATTTCATTCGTGTCTTAATGCTGTTTTTTTTTTTAATATTCTTATATAAATGTTCCTCCTTGAAATGATGATTAAGACAGCATGAATCATAATTTATAGCATTTAACGCACAGAGCACCATGAAGGTTTTGGCTCTTTGACTTATTTCTCCAACACGTCCTCTTTTATGTCTGTGCAGAGAGCATGCTCAGGACAGCCAGTAGTCCAGACAGCTTGCGTTCCCGAACACCCATGATCACCCCTGACCTCGAGAGCGGCACCAAGCTATGGCATCTGGTGAAGAACCACGACCACTCAGACCAGAGGGAGGGAGACAGAGGGAGCAAGATGGTGTCTGAGATCTACCTGACCAGACTGTTGGCCACGAAGGTACAAAGAGGCTGCATATTCTCTCTCTCATACACACACACACACACACACACACGTACACAGCCTCAGCCAGGAGCCCGACTCCACCACATCCCTGTCATGTAGCCCATTTCCACCAGCAGCCCCTGTTGACCTTTGTTTGGTGGTGGTCTCTAAGCTCATTAACATTTTTCGTAACCTTTTCCACAAAGACACACATATGCAGAGTCTTAATTAGGAGGTTGACCTTTGACTATTGAGTTGTTTGGTTGGTGTTACTGGGCCCTCTGTTGGTGGCCTCCGGGCTTTTAGGCCCAGGCCAGTACCCCACGATCATTATTCACCTAATTCCTCCATGTCCTCTAGACTGTGAAAACTGCTTAGGTTTTTATGCAGCATGTGTCCTCAGATGATGATCAGAAAGGTTGGTTAGAGGCTGGAGTTAGGTCAAGTGTTTGTGTTGATATTGTGGAAAAACAAACTGCAGTGGATTTGTATTTCTTCCCCGAGTTCGTTACTGACTACTATGGAGCAGAGTGCGACTGAGCCTCCATCTCTGTTAAATTGGGTTGTGAAACAGAAACTATTTTATTTTCTTTAACTGCTGAAGCTGCTAAAACATCAACAGCTTTTCAGAGCTATAAAAGAGCAGCTAAGAAATGGTTGTGAATGCCTTGCAGCCATAGATATTTGTGTACAGTCTAATGCACAAGTTTCCTACAAAGTAAAAGCATTTGCCCAAACTCATAACTGATGATAAAAAAAACATTATTTGAGGATTAATTTTGCTTTGTTAATTACCTTGAAGAAACACCTACAGAAAAAGACATTTTTGTTTTATTTTTGCATTAATTGTTACAAACTGCACTTAAGCACAGGGGGCGAAAAACACTAAAGTCATTAAGAGAAAAGCTCTTATTCAAAATGCACCCATTTGGTTTCACATTTCCTCAAAAGTAAGAGTGGTTCTCTTCTCTGAATAATGGATTCCAATGATTAACTTAACAATATAATATGATAAAATGTCGCCTTCAACACAAATGTTTTAGTTTAGTTAAGTGTCAGCATTTGCTGTTCGGGCCAGAGAAACAAGGGGGTGGATAAAAAAGGGTTTTATTAGATGTATGAAAAGCCAAATTAGCATTTTTTATTAAACTTGTTAAATGTGAGAAATGGATGACTTTAATGTGTGAAATCTGCCACATCTTAAACACACACATAAAAACACGTGGCCTTCTGTTTGGTTTGCGTTCCTTACAAAATGTGCAGCCAAAATGTCATTTGTCCATACACTAAAACCAGGTCAGCTTCTTGCTCTCATCTGCAAGTGCCCTGGTCCTCAGCTCCATGTATGAAACTGCAAGGTTAGCTGCATCAATGCTGCCTCAACTGGGAGATGATTAACATGCAAGCCAGAGGAGGACGAAGGGGGGGGGGGACCTAGAGCGCTGCAGTTTGCTCTTATTTATTACAGCCCCCACAGCTGTGTGTGTTTAGGAAGCTGATTTGTTAATGTGTGAGCGAATACAAAACTGTAAATTTATCTTGTGGCTGCTTCAAAAAAGGTTTTGTAAAAGGTGGCCTGGATGCTTGAAAACGGGAACAAACGCTTGTGGGAAATATCAAATCATTTCAACTTCAGAGAACTTTGTTAGGATTCTGAATTCCCCAGAGTTGTGTGATGTGGTAAAACATAGCAGAGCAGCCTTAGGCTGAACTCTCATTGGGCCCTATCCTAAATACTGTAAAGAACACTAAGTGCTCAACGTCATCAAAAACTCTCAGAAAGTTGAAGTACTGACGGCGAAGCAGAGTTATCCCAAGTACCTGCTGCTGACAGCCATCGCCTGCAGCCACTACAGCAAAGAAGAATGTGCAAGCAAAGGCAGTTGTGTAGCAGCGCTGTAACTAATCTAAGTGTAACAGGGACAAGACGTTTATCTCTATGAGTCTATCTTTTTAGAAAAAATCAAACTCACAAACAGTTTTCCGCATTTCTAAAATTCATTTCACCACTTTTTACATTTAGTGCCCAAATGCTGGTGTTAGCGTAAAAGCCCCAAAGAACAGGAAAATGTCAACGAGTCTAGTAAAACTTCTAATCCAGTATTGATTCCTGTGCTCAGGGTACGCTCCAGAAATTCGTGGATGACCTGTTTGAGACCATCTTCAGCACAGCGCACCGAGGCAGCGCTCTGCCTCTCGCCATCAAGTACATGTTTGACTTCCTGGACGAGCAGGCAGACAAGCACTCCATATCAGACCCTGATGTACGGCACACTTGGAAGAGCAACTGGTGAGTTTGCGCGTGTGTGCAAGCTGTGAAAGGACATGACTGGCAATATTGGATTGCTGGTTTGTGTTTTGTTGGCATTGGTGTTGCTCAGTAGGAACAATATTGGACAGTAAGCCAACAAATATGGAACACTTTTACATTGTTAGTGCAGCAGAATGCACCACGCTTGTATTTTTCCCTGCCAGTTCTAGTATGTAATCACTCAAGACTGCTTGTTCAGCATGTATGCAGCTCAGTGCGCTGGTGTGGTATCTCTGCGCATTGATAGACCAGTCCCTCCAGCTCTGCAGCTCATCCTTTTTTTTTTCTTACCGCTTCCAGTCTTCCACTGAGGTTCTGGGTGAACGTGATCAAGAACCCACAGTTTGTATTTGACATCCACAAGAACAGCATTACAGACGCCTGCTTGTCTGTGGTGGCTCAGACCTTCATGGATTCATGTTCGACATCAGAGCATAAACTAGGGAAGGACTCGCCTTCGAACAAGCTGCTTTATGCTAAAGACATCCCCAACTATAAAAACTGGGTAGAAAGGTATGTAAGCATGGCGGATTAGATGTGAATGTTACATTCGTGGATTTTGCTATATTTAATACAAATATTAAACGGTTTTCATTTGCTTTTGTTCAGGTACTACTCTGACATTGCCAGGATGCCGGCTATCAGCGATCAGGACATGAGTGCCTACCTCGCAGAGCAGTCACGCCTGCATGCGAACCAGTTCAACAGCATGTCAGCCCTACATGAGATTTACTCCTACATCATCAAGTACAAAGACGAGGTGAGATTTAAGTCTTAGTACTACCTAAGAGAAGGATGCAAAGCTGTACTAAAGTACATACTAAATGCAAGGTGTTACTTTTGTATATATACAAAGATTTAGGAGTCGATTTGATCGGGTTAACTGAATAAATTAAACCAACTTTTGCATGCTATATGACCCAGCCAGGTGGAAGTCCTTATTCATCTTTATGTAGGAATAACATCTTTGTGCTTTGAAAGCAGGAGCTGTAAGTTTTTGCAGCGTTTGCTGACCTCTAACCCCTTTTTCCCTCCAGATCTTGTCAGCTTTGGAGCGGGATGAGCAGGCAAGGAGACAGAGACTGAGGAGCAAGCTGGAGCAGGTCATCGACACAATGGCGCTGACCAGCTGAGGACCAGCGAGCACCTCCTGCTCCTCCTCACTCCTCCTCTCCATCTGTCCTCTCTCCCACGTTCCACTCACCCAGACAACAAACAAAACTCCAACCCCCAAACAATACGACAGACGAAACTGCAAAAGGACCGAGGCAGTATACTGCAAAATGGGGGGGATTCGGCAGAGATGGGCGGGGCCTGTGTACGCTTACGTGTGTGTGTGTGTGTGTGTGTGTTTGTCTGCAGCTCCATACAGTGCGTCTGTGTGAGAGGCTAGGACACGGGACATTTTTTCACACATGCCTACATGGAGAACATGTCAACTCGACAGCATTTGATTATTGTGGATGTCGGTGTTTGTGGTTAGCTTGATTTTGATTTCAGGAGTTTTGTTGTGATGACGCGACGGTCAGGAAAGAAACAGTGGAAGCCTGGAAAGAACTCCATATACGGCATCATTAGCGGAACGGACCAATCTGTGATGAGCCAATGGAGAGAGGATCTCTCTAGGTCATGTGACTCCAGATGTCACAGTTAGTTTTTTTTTTTTCTTTTTTGTATAAATGTAATCAACTGCCCACTCTCTGATCTCTCTCGCCACTTGTATTACTGCTGAATTTGCACAATTTACAGAAACGTTACAAAGCAAGACTATATAGATATTATATATAAATACAGCTACGTTTTTAAAGAAAGATTAGGGAGTAAACTTTTTTCTTTTCTTTTTTTCTTTTCAATCCAACAAATACAATAAAAATAAGAC
>VUQR01010041.1:10283-27098 GCA_015108515.1 Hemichromis elongatus | reverse complement strand
CCCCAGCGGATTCAATGAGCTCAGATAGACAAAAAATGTTATCGTTCACACCATGTGTAACCATCCGGGCTAATTCAATTAAAATTCCATCCGAGGAAGAACGCTGAAATTGCGTAATGGTCGTGGGAGCACTGAATCTCGTAATGATCCTGTCAAGAGGCAAATGATCTCGCCGCGCGTACATTATGATAAATTCCTTGCGAAGCACAAGATGCTCGTTTTTTCACCCACCCTCTCTTCTTGCATGCAGAATTCTATTGCCATAGTTAATAAAGCCATGATCTATATTTGCCCCCCCTCAACTCTACTTTCCTTTTTAATCTCTTTTAGCTACAACTGAAGAAGGCACTGTGTTTTATCACGCACTAAAACCCGGTGAAATTGAAATTCTATTTTAGCTGAGGAGCCTTTTGGTGTCTGTCAATGTGCGTTGCATCAAGTGCATGGTGGAACCGGGGCACAATGAGTGGCAGTGGTATCTATAGGGCCCTTAAATCCAGTGAGTGGTTCAGTGGCTGCTGGCGAGGCAAAGGTGACAGCTGGAACTGGTTGGGGACGTTGTGAGATGGATTACTGTCAACGTTTTTAACTTGGGGTGCGCACACACACACACACACACACACACACAAAAATAAAAATAGCTTTGTGTGTCTGTGGAGACACAGTAAAGGAGAGGAGTGGGTGTTAAGTACAAGAGCTGCCAACCTTCAGCCCACCACAGACATACAGTCACGCCATGCAAAGCTCCCCAAGGCAAGTGCAAGTCTGAAGCATAGTGAGTACTAAGTAATGTGTGAGGTTAGCTGCTAATGGCTCGACTGTGACATGAATCCAAACGCTCGCTGAAAGACAGCGATGAATCAAAAGAATATATGCAGGGAGTTTTTTGCAGCTTCCACAACTTTACAGGGCTTTGAAAGGGCCCTCGGGCCTGAAGCATCACTTAGCTAAAGGCTCTAAAGGCACAGACGAAATCTGCACAATGCCACACAACAGACAGGGAAAATCAGCGTGTGCATATAGCTGAGCAATTAACCATTAGATGAGATGATGGTGGTGACGGGCGGCTCTGTGGGGCAGTGGATAGCACTTTCGCCTCACATCAGTAACTATTTACTGATTACTTCCCCCAAAAGTAATCCTGTTACTTTACTAATTACTTATTCAAAATCAAAAGTAATTAGTAACTTAGTTACTTTTTAAAAGCATGATTTACAACCTGAATAGGGTAATAAAGTAATAGAACGTTCAGCCCAATTCTACTTTTTCTGCATAATCCATCATATAACATGTAATCAAATCAAAAAGTCTCTTTTTAAAACTTGTTTTAGTAGATTTAATATTTTAACTTTATGCATCAAGCAAAAATTAAATTATATGCAACATTCTCTGACTGGAAGACATTTTTTAAACATTTAAATCTATTTTCTGCATATTCCAGCATATAAAATAAAATATTTTTTTTTTGTATTTACACTCACTCTTTCAAATATATGCAAGTAAAACACAGCAGAAAATAAAATCGAAGACTCAGCGGTCCTGTTGCTCTATTTTCACCTGTGTAGCAGGAGTGGAGCAGGCGGAGGTTTACCCTGGTGCAGGTGTGCCGCAGCGGTCACGTCAGTGGAAGGATCCGGGACTTTCTCTGTGAATTTCACATTCCCGTGGCAGCGTACTCGGTGCTTGCTCTGAAGTTTAGGGATTTTTTCGCTGTAAAAAGAAGTTTTCTTCCCACGCAGTGAACAGTGGACGCTAATGTTTGTGTCACTTTTTATGGAATCAAACTCAAAGTAAGGTTAGTACTGTAGACGATACGTCTCCCACACTCCATATATTATCCACTGTTGATCTGCACACAGCTGTTGCCACCAACGTCGCACTCGCTTACGTCATTGTCATGAGACATTCTCGCAAAAAAAAATTACAGTTTAGTAACGCAGCAATGCAGCGTGCTTACGGGAAAGTAACAGTAATCTAATTACCTTGTTTTGCAATAGTAATCCCTTACTTTTCTCGTTGCTTGAAAAAGTAATTGGATTACGCGTTACTGCCCATCTCTGGTTGTTGGTTTAAATCCAGTCTGTGGAGTTTGTAGGTTCTCCCTGTTTCCTTGTGGGTTTTCTCCCACAGTCCAGAGACATGCAGTTAGTGGAGTTAGAGTAACTGATGCTTCTAAATTGCCCATAGGTGTGAATATAAGTGTAAACAGTTGTCTGTCTCTCTCTGTTAGCTCTGCACCAGACTGGTGATCTGTCCAGGGCACACTCTGTCTCTTGTCCTATGACAGCTGGGATAGGCTCCAGCCCGCTCCCCCAAAACCCTGAATTGGATAATTTGCAGAAGACGTATGGGTGGATTTACAGCTTGTTGTGTCTCAGTGGCCAAAACACTGGGATGTTTTGAAATTTTTACTCTTTACTTTTTAAGAGATGCACAACTTAGACAGAGAGGAGCGATCATCTTTGACCTGAGGAGGAGACTTAGGGGTACATCTCTCACCATCTTAACGATGCTTTGAATGCAGCCATTCCCCAGGACTCTGTGAATGGTACTCATGGCCAGTGATCAGTGGTCATGAATATTGCATATTAATGATCATGAAACTGACCTCAAGGCCCGTTGATAATCAGGGGTCATTATGCAAATGTTTATAAGGCTGGGGAAAGCTGGATTTGGTGACCTCATGTTTCTCCCAATGAAAATGCACCGCCCAGATGAATAGAGTCAACTTTTAGTATGATATCCACATTCTAGCTGAGCAGTGACAGTCACTAGTGTTTTAAATGAATGTAAGGTCAGTGTGGCAACATGTACTGTGACCGACACGAAGTTCAAAAGAAGCTGTGACACACTCTGAGTTCTGTTGATACTGTGTGTGTGGGTGTGTACATACATATTACACATGTTCATCTGTGTTTGTTTACATTTAATGCAGTATATAGATTTCTTTACTGTGTGGTAGTGTGCAGGGTGATCACTGCACCGGGAGAAATAATTACAGAAATCAGTATGGCAGGTTAAACATTGCATTATGATAAATCTCAGCCTTTGTTTTATTGTTTTGAACGCAAAATTAGAAGCCAAACATTACAATCAATCACCTTAATCGTGATTCATAATTGCTTATTTCTATAAAACTGCGAACAGTTTTAATAAATTCATTTCACGCCTGATTAATACTTGTCCTCCAGGTTTGTGATGGAAAAATGGAAAAGCAAACAACGATTTAGCTGTTTGCTGGTGTATTTTAGGTCTTCTCCGCTCTGAATACAGAGTGCATGTCGTCAGAGATATCACACACTGACACGTCACACTCATCTTACCGAAGATTTTTTTTTTTTTGGTTTCGCTTTCAATCTACACTTTCTACAGAGACGAAGCAAACGCATGTTTCACCCAGACTTTACATCCATCCTGAAATATTAGCAATGTGTTTTATTATAGGGAGGGTATCAGTGATGCCAATAAACAATTTCTTCCTCACCCATACTGCTGAAAACTGCAGACAAACCTTCTCAGCCTTTGTCTCATCAGATCAGAGGATTTTGCTTCTGCTGGCGTGAGAATTGTTCATGTGCCTTTCAATATGACTCCTGTGTGACCATTCTGTTATTTGTAAGGTTCTCCCATCACAGAATAATTCATATAGTGATCATTTGGTTCTTGGTTACCCGCCTGATCAAAGCCTTTCAAAGCCTTTCAAAGCCTTTGAGCTTGCTATTTTTTTTTAATTTTTATTATTTTTTCATTCATGAGGAACTGGGGGGAACAGAGGAACAGACTCATCACAATAAGATGAGTCTGAAAAAGTTAAAGTTTATGAAAACCCTGAAAAATACACTGTGCTGCATGTAGACATAATTCAATGAAGAGGAGGTGGGATACTCGTTCTACATGTTTTCTTTCATATTTGTTTTTTTTTTTTATTTATATATGTGGAAGACATACTAATAATGGAAACCATTGTGTTACTGCAATCACCAAGAACAAAGCAGTGGCAAAGTCACAGATGCACTTTCCAGTTTGCAGGCACCGCATCATTAGTCGAAGAGTAATGATGCCAAAGCAGGCCACCGGTGTCTTCCGTGCTGCACACTGACTAATAGGTTTAAACAATACTTTAATGCAGTTAAAAAATAATTGAACTGCATTAAAATGTCAAAGAAAAGGGGGAAAAAAATCACTTTTCACCAATTAATTAAAGTCAGCTTCTCCGTGCCAACAGGAGCATTTTGGCAGAAGCTTTCACTTGATGTCAGCGTCTGCGGTGGAATGAAAGATCATCGGCTGATGTTCCTCCGCTCCGTCTGGCTTGTTATTTTCTCCACAGGTAGAAGCCATTATGCACCGAGTCTCCTCCGTCAGGGCCACAGAAAATCCATTCCCTGCTCCACTGACCTAAAGCTTCCTGATGCCTGATTAACACACATGGGATAACAATCTATATAGAGTATCGGAGAGCTTTTAAAGAGGTCTTCTATGGTAACTTCTGGACCAAATTTCCCAAACACTGTCCAACCACTCAGTGTGGGTGATGATTGTATAAATCAGTTAAATTGTTTGATGTATTTTCCCCGTTTTCCGTTAAGTCTAATCAATGAGCTGGACTTGACTTTTAGGTGTCATCTTATTCAACTTTGAGCTTCGTTTCCTTCCAGGCACACACACACACACACACACTCAAACATTCCCTTAGGAGACCCCCACCCTGATGTGAACTGGTCTCTGACTTAACCGTCCTCTCTGCCAGGTGATGGGGTCATTCCTCCAAGGATCCGGAGGAATATGTCCGATTAGCCCATCCACCCTGCACGCCTCCACACAGCGATGGAGAGTCTGTCTTTATGCTTCCAACATGCATACATTTTATCGTCAGCTCCATGTGTACATACATGAGTGGTTTGAGTGCAGTCTGGAGGTCAGCGCGGTCACCTGCAACCTTCCCACGCAAGACATCATCAGTCAATTTAATCACAACTTAACCATCTGATGGAGTGCACCAGATTGATAAAACACTCTGGAACTGTTGCTGATGGTCCTTGGCGATCTTTCTCTCTCTCTCTCTCTCTCTTTTCCTTTTTGCCCCTCATACACATTCACATGAAAACATACACACAATACAGCCCCTTTTGATCTTCAAATGGGTGTCTTTGGCTGGATTCTTTTTTATTATTATTATTTTTTTTTTTTCTCTGTCTTGGCGCTTCAGTGAAACTTGAAAGGCACTGCTTTTCCTCGGAGAGAAGAATGAATCTCTTTAGGTCTATTGTGGCATTAAGCTTTGAGGGGGCACAACAAAGAAGTCAAATAGATATGTATACATCTTTCACTTGCTTATTTTTCTCCATTTATTTGAAAGGCTCTTGAAAGGGCACTTCCATAGACAATAAGCAGAATAATTATATCCGTTATTTCCCTGCTTACTAATTATAATGTGTCGCGGTCTAAAACAGATAAAACTGCACCGAGCAGTCTTTAAAGATAAGGGAAAAGAAACAAATGTAATGAAAAAGCTGTGTTTACATTTGTTTCTAATTCAGGCAAGTGAATAAAATTCAGCATACATTCTCTTACAATGAGCATAATTAACTTCACAATAAATGATTAATCAGACGTATCAGAGGATCCCAGATGCTTCTTTAAGTCTTAGAAAAGGTTCAGCCTAATGCTTCGGCCTTTAACCCTCACGTTGAGCCTGCCTGTCGGCCTCATCATCAGAGTCGCTCCCAACATGTTCCTTTCACGCCGCCTCCACACAACCCGCAGCCTCTCGTGCATTCGGTGCCGCCACTTTGATATTAGAGGGACGTGGTGTGTATTAACGACCCGCCGCTCATGAATGAATTAATCACTTCTTTGGAACGTATCAAACACGGCAGCTTGTGATCAAGTGCATTGTGGGATTGAGATAAGGCATGGACATTGCCTGGCAATGGAACTAACACGGGGAGCCTTAATTAGTTAAATTAATTAACCACGGGGGTAGAGGTGGCGGTGGCGGTGGCGGAGGGATGGTGGGTGCATACTGGAGTTGACAGCTACCTGGAGATCAAGGTTCAACTGCTGGTGTACAGATCTTCACCAGGGTGTGGTAGAGAAGATAAGAGAAATGGGTAATTAGCCTTTGTTGATGAAGACGCCGGCGCTCGGGGGAGCTGTGCTACACCTGCTTAAACCTTACAGCATAAGCTCCAGCTGATGTTTCTCATTGACCTTTGAGTTTTACGTGCAGTTGCCTCGTGGGATGTTCTCATAAAGCTTCTAAACTCGAAACCTTATTGGGATTCTCACTCTTAAATAATAGCTTTGGATATGTGGATGTAATGATTGACCTCACGTGGCGTCGTATTCATATAAACAGATGAAAATATCTAGTATAGTAAACTACTTCTTCTGAGCTTAAAGTCATTCTTCAGCCCAATCAGATCAGAATCGGGAGGCAGATAGCTGAGGGGAAAATATAGAAGAAGGCAAAAACGACTAGGATGTCTTTCTCATCTGAGCAAACTCATACCTGAAAAATCCCAACTTGTGATACGTTACAGTTCTGTTTGTGTTCTCAGTAAATACTCCTGATGTTTTTTTTTAGACGGCCAGATCAGTTGTTTCTTTGTACGTCCCATATTTGAACATGGCAATTTCTTGTCTCACTCTAGTTTTATGTTAAATATAAGGCTATGTTTAACATACAGATATGAAGTATTTGATTGGACTATTTAAAATGTATACTCCAAATTAGTAGCAATCACCTGCTGAATTTTACTTTATGAACTACTTGAAAAGATGAAAGTCTCTCCAGTCCAGAAATCTTAAATTTGTGACAGTGCTTGCTCAGGCTGCTGCTTACCCCGTGCTACAAACTGCTTGAATTACTGCACGATATGAAATTTCTGCTGTTTCTGCTCTTCTACCAACCATCCCCAGCTGCCAAATGTTCAGATATGCTTTTATGTACTGTAGCTGGAATATTACAGTCTGTATTCCCAAGCAGCTCATACATCAGCTTGTGCCAAGAACACATAAAAATGACTCCATTCACTACCAGAGACCAGAAGATATCTGGCTGTGTCATTCATCTCCGGTACAATAGACATTTTTCACAGTAGACATTTTGACTTGACACAGTAGAAAAAGCACAGGTGGCATTAATAATAGTGATTGTGGTTCTCTTTTATTAACTGTTGCACTGAGCGTCGACAAGTTGGAAAGAGAACCAGCGCATGCAACAGCAGGAACTCCCCAACCTGTTTTCATTCAAGGAGTGTCAACTACTGCGAATTTGCCAAAGCTGCTCGTGTCTGAGACAGGTGCAACGTGTCCTCTGGCATCAGTATTGGGACACACAACAGGATGTGTTGAAGCCCACAAGCAAACAGTCCTGTTTTAAAAACCTTCATCTTCACCTTCTGCCAGAGGTAGAAAGAGTGGCAACCTTTTACCTTCAGAAATGCCTTCATCCTCCAAGGCATAGATTCAGCAAGGAGCCAGAAACATTCCTCAGAGATTTAGGTCCATATTGACATGATAGCATCAAAAAGTTGCTGCAGATTCAGCTGCTGCACATCCATCCATCCATCCTGCTGGAAGCAGCCTTCATAGGTGGGTACACTCTGTTCATAAAGGGATGGACATGATCTTTAAATGATGCTCAGTTTGCACAAGAGGGACCAAAATGTGCCAAGAGAATATCCTCCACAACGTCACCGCCAGCTGAACTGAACTTTTGGTACAAGGCAATTTTCTATTAGCCAATTTTAGTGAGCCCATGCAAAATGCAGCCTGAGTTTCCTGTCACAGGAACATCACCTTTAGCCAATCTGTTTAAACATTCAACGTTCAGGGATGCTCTTCTGCATTATTTGGTTATAACGAATGGCTATCGAAGCTACTTTTTGCCTTTCTATCAGCTCAAACCACTCTGTCTATTCTCTGTCTATTCATCTTCTATCAACAAGGCATTTTCAACCCAGAACTGCTGCTTGCTGGATATTTTCTCTTTTTTTCCAGATGATTCTCTGATTGTTTGCTTGAATCCAATCAGATCAGCAGTTTCTGAAACACTCGGCCCAGTCTGTCTGACACCAGATATTTGGTTTGGTCATCTTGACCACGTCTACATGCTGCTTGTGACTCAATGATTATCGACTTATCCATCCTCTTCCACTTATTCAATTCAGGGTCATCAGAAGGCTCGAACCTGTCCAGCTACTGTAGAGCAAAAGGTGGTTACATCCGAGGAAGGTCACCAGTCTGTTTACTCCCCTTTTGATTTGATTAAGTTCTTGGTTAGGTCTGTTAAAAGATGATGGTTTGGGTTAAAAAGAAGCTGAAAAATGTGATGCAAAGTGATCAGCTGGTGGAACTGGTGAAGATCCCCAGATTTTAAGCCCTATGGAAGTGTCCCCCAGAAAGGGTCATGGACCCCCTATTCATCCTCTATCTAATCACATGAGCCAAGGTGTGAAAACGGGTGTAGGTCACAGTCAGTCAAGGCTTCGGGTGAACCCATTGTGAAACCTAACCCCACCCTATCATGTGATTTCCTGAGGTCATCTGGCTGAGGATGTGAGTGGGCGTTAAGCCGTCTGGGAAGGGATCTCAAAACTGGATTGTAGATGGCAGACAGTTTTTGTCGGAAGCCACCACCTCTGATCAAAGATGGTCGTTCACAGTGGACATAGATGGCTTTTTTCACTCCTCGTCTTGTCCTCATCTCGACAGGACAAGACTCAGCTGCATCTAAAGGACAAAGGTCACTCTTTTGAGGACACCAATGTTCACATTTTGGAAAGAGCAGACAGATGGTTTGAAAGAGGAGTGAAAGCAGCCATCTATGTCCACTTTGAACACTCCCAGAGGGCTTAAAATCTGTGACTGTCCACCAGTTGCTCTTAGACCTGAAGAAGCTTTTTAGATGAGAGGTGAAGCATCTTCAAGAAACTTGAAGTCTAGATGCTTTTCTTGCCAAGCTCCTTAGACAACTTGATAGTTTAATTTCCAATGCACAGCACCGCATCTAAACGTGTCTTGCAGACCAGGGCTGCAAAAGCATTTTAAACTGAAATTCACTTTCACAGTTTGTCTGACTTATTTGATTTTTCTCTCACTATTTTTCTACGATAAAGATGTATGTAGTAAAGTTTGGAAAGCCTGGAATCTAGTCGAGAACATTAATAGAAAAAAAAAAGATTTTAAAATAGAGAAAAAGTTTCCAGAGTGCAGTTCACATACTGCAGGACTCCCAGTGCCTTCTTCTATTGGCCATGAATTTTTTATAGCCCCAGTTGCTTGTCGCTCCCTCGCTTTTGTCGACTGAGTTCAGCTCTTGCGGTGCTGGTGCTTTCAAAAAGCCAGCAGCCTCGACCTTATCTGCTTTTCTATGGGCGATTGCTGCTTGTATTGCAGGGGGAAGAACCGATGGAAGGAATGGTGGGTGGATAGGTTAGAGCCGGGCAAGGTGGAAGCAACTGCTGCAGCACAGATGGATGAAGAGGTGCCTTCAGTGTCAGGTAGTCATGGTAACCTAGCGGACAGGCATCACCGCAGAATTGTTGGGAGAGTGAACGTAATGACCGGTTTAACACATTTCACCTTCCTCTCCATGCAACGGCAAAACAGGCGGAGGACAAGCCAGCTTCACAAACATAAACAAACATATCTGTCATCATCTATTAAAGACGCACACTGACTTTCAATTTTATTCTGCACACCTGTAGCCGTGCGCTGCCAAAAAACAAAATGAGATATTCCTATTAGTAAGGGTTGAGTAAGAACAAGGGACCCAAAATAGGCAAGAGTTTAGAGCATGAGAGGATAGTAGGCATGGGGAAGAGGCAGCAGGTGTTTGTCTGATAATGACCAGGTGGAGGTAGCTGGGCTCTGTTTCCCTCCATCGCTCCACTGAGTCCTGTGGGGCACAGAGAGGGAAGACGGAGGGAGGAAAACAGGATGGAGAGGTGGAAGGAGGTGAAAGGATCTGAGAGTCCTGGGAGTTGTTACCAAGATGAGGCCGTCATCCTATCAGCCACTTCCTCAATCTCTGCTGCCCCTTCCATTCTTTCCACCACCTGGGCACTTGTCAGAGTCGGGCTCTTCAGCCAGATCGATGACTGGGCTGCTGGAGAACAAAGATGGGATGTGACCTGCAGCATGCTGCCCCAGCAGCCATTTTCATCAGCAGAATTAGCGACAACATTTTTCCTCGATATGATGCAGTTATTATATTACCTCTCCATCAGATTCCTGCTATGCTTCTTAGCTGGAAAAGTGCAGGTGTAACTAACAACATTAGGGCCAGCTCCATTTTAATATGTCGGCATGTGGCAGCGAGACACCATGTGTCAGTGTCGGTGTTGTGTAAGTAGAGTTTCTGATCATCAGCCACTATTTACATCATTAGTTACACCTCTGTGCTACAAGTCTAAATTTACACCATGAGATTTTACATTTAAAAACCATCCTTTGATATCTTGCTCATCACAGAAAGGTCGAAAAATCAAATCTCCTGGAAACATCCTTAAATTCTTGGTAAGCACTGGGGTGTAATTACTGACAAACAACACATAACTAAACTAAATACATGCCATTGCTTCTTTAGATCACATGTTGAGCTTTCTGTAAAGGAGTTTGTGACCCAGAAACCACGCGTGAACACATGCCACCAAGCACAAATATATCTTGGCTATTAGTTCAAATTTTTTTACTCCCCAAACATTTTCAGCAGTTGCCACCATCCCCGGTGAGTCCAGCTACGCTTTGAGTGATCACTTGCTGCCTTCTGTGTGTCAAAACTCTCGATACCCGACAGCTAAAATTAATTTGCTCTGACAGCTCAAATTAGTTTTGAGTGGATTTGTAAAGGTTTCAAGAAGGGGTGGGGCACGCTGCTCCGAGCAGACAGAAAAGGTTGTTTCCCACCGGTAAATATATCAGCACTATGTAGGTGCATAGTGCTAATGATATTATTCTGTGCTCTCTGTGAAATAACATCGCAGCTTTTCATGCAGCCTGGCTGATTTGGCAAGTCGAGCTGTGACTCTGTTATTTCCCAGTGTGTCCAAGTGGCTGCGGCTCCCATGCTGCCACCTAAAGGAGAGCACCGAGTGACTGAGTCCACTGCTTAAGCCACGGTCCATTTAACGGCACCCACTCCACCATCGTGTCCAGGTCACTGCCTCTGTGGACCCAAACACACACACACACACACACATGCACACTATAGACTTGTCAAGCTCAGTGGTGTGTGACTACGCATATTAACATGTTTCTGTACTGAGGAGATATAAAAATCACATTTTGTTTCCAAAGGGTTTGAAGAATTTGAGTCTAGATTTTGATAATTTTTTTTTACAAAAACACAAATGTCTCTGACAAACACGGCCTAACTGATATACGCAAAACAGCACACCACATACATCCTTATGAATGCCATAATTCCTGATAACGCGGGGAAACTGCTCACCCTGTTCCAGAGTTAGCCTTACTAAAATATAGGAGGCAAAAAAAAGTCGTATTTCCGATGCAGGCAGAGTTGTTTCTTGTGTAAATGTTTCTTGAGTTAACTGTCAAAGGATAACATGATCTTATGAGATGTAGTCCCGCTACGAGGCTGAGGGCTGTGTTTGACAGCTTTGAAAAACTAAAAGTAAAAAAAAGCACAAATCACTTTGGTGTTTCATTGTAATGCAAATCTGATCTCAGACCAATTTAAAATTGAAATTACCGTTCAGGTTTTAATCCAAGTGACACTGGCATTAGTGTACTGAAAAGGATGGTGTTACCAAACTTTGTGTTAATGCGTGGCAGCCCTCGAGTGTGAGGAAAATCTCCCAGAAAAGTAAGGGTTGATAAATCTCGAAAGCATTAGCTGCAAGTTTATTAGACGCTTGAGAAGAGATGAACATAAAATGGTTAAAAAAATATAAAGTTTGCAGGGAATGCTGTGTTTTTGTGTCAGTGCAAAGTTTCTCATTTTCCCAGGGTGGGACCTGGTGGTGTCACACTCTTTGACAAGTCAGTGCTATCTGCCTTGATTGTTTTTCTACTTGGCAGATATGATGTTTCTTGTTCCCCATCCAGCCCCCTACGCAATCTCTTTCTAGAAATTTTGTTATGTATGTTCAGTGGGTGAAAGAGAGAGAGAGAGAGGGAGAGAGAAAAGCACTTGTCAAAGGCATTTTTTGAAAAAGGAAAAAGTTTTTCCCCTTTTTCTCATTGCAAAAGAGAGAACAAGTTTCTTGACTAGCGAGAGTAAAGAAAATGTGAGGGGGGGAAAAAAACATCACTGTGATGGATGGTAAGGCGCAGGCAATTACAGACAACATACTAGACACTGTGCACATAGAAGATATCATAAACATGCACACTCACGCACACAAACACTAAACAATAGATGCACACATATTTAAGACACTGGCAATGCGAGATAATCTTGAGGTTCTTCCTTTCTGAAAAAAAAAAAAAAAAGCCGATGCATTCCAGCTAAAATCCATTTAAGGCTCCCTGCTTGGCATACTGATAAACATACTGTACAGAAAGTGCTCTCACATACTCACCCACACACACACCCCCATCACCTCCAACAAACTGGCTTCCATAAGCAAACACAGAACAAGCACAGCCAAGCGAATTGCACTTGTGGTGCAAGCATACAAAAGCTAGCTGCCATATCGTTCCAGGTTTGATTACACACACCTCACATGCACTCATGAGTGGATGTGAGGTGAGGTGGTAAGCACGCTCTTGGTTTTCTAAGGTGTTCCTGAACTGCAAAATAAATGGGGTCAGAGACGGATTCAGGTTGCTCACTCACTACTGGGATTTATGTGGAGAAGGAGAGAAGATACTACATGATGGACAGAAAGAAATGTGTGAGGTGGGAGGAAAGATGATGGGGAAACAGCAGGAATATACAATAAATGCACGAGGAAATCTTGCATGCAGGGAGGAAGCACTATGTGGAGAAAAAAGAAAAAGAGAAGGCGACTGAGTATATGAAAGCTGGAAAAATTGAGGAAATGGTGGGATTGGAATAGAAAAGGTGGGCAGGGCGAGCTGGGACAGAGAGAAAGGCAGGAAAAGTGCAGGGAGATGGTAATTGACATAAAGGGTAAGTGACAAGCGAAAAGATGAGTATGTAGGGAGGAGGAGAAGAAGTCAGAGAGAAAGAGAGAATTACTATTGAATGAAGAATGCGACGGGGAAAAGCTTTGGAAGGCGATGCAGACAAGAGGAAACGGGAACACGCTGTCATACAGGCTGACATTCAATATACAGGACTCACGAATATCTTAAATCATTGAACAAAATGGCTCGTGTAATGACAAGGGGTTGTATTCTGCCTACACATAATTCATGGCGCCGCAGTCACACCCATCTCAAAAGTGAAGATAAATTGTGACTCCACTGTTGTTCATCTATTTGAAGCATGTCTGTGTTTTTAATACCACAATTTCAGCAACGGTATCGATGTGACAAACCTCAACAGAGATGGATTTCATCCTCACCTGAGGTTTTATGCGTAGTGTTCTTGTCACAGTAGCAAGGAGGATTTTTACAACATTACAGAGATTGCATCTCAGAGAAAATGTCCAAATTCAAATCAGAGTTAGGTGGAAACAGTCAGAAGGCTTTGCAAGAATCAAATCGCACTAGTCCAAACCAAGCATGAATTTACACATCATATGACATGTTAAGTCATAAGATATAGTTTACATGTTGATAAGGTTTTAACAGGAGGTATATTTTACAAAATATGATGAAAGAAAATACGTTTATTTTTGCTTATATACGCTAAGTGATGTTTAAAATACAGGAAGCAGGGGCGGTCCTTTAACAAGTTGTTGGGGGGGCTTATGGCCCCACTGAAATCCCATCTGGGGACCATTTGTACACAATCTGATATATCTGTGTTGGAGTTTCTCCTGCATCATCATAATAATGGTGGTCCAGGATCAACATTGCAACAGACCAGTCATGTTGTACGAGCATTCAGTATTAGCCAAGAAGCTAGCGAATGCTATGAAAACTATCACTAGAAAACCAACCGAAGTCACCTAAATTTGGCTAACTGCAAACCGAATATAGTATTATATTTATTATATTGTATAGCCTAATAAAGAATACACCAGAAATGCTTACCCTCCCAAAACATCCTCCTGAACTCCACCTCATCCAAGTCAATGACAGATTCTCAACCAAATCTCCACCTGCTTGATCTCTCACCACAATACAAAACAATATAGTTCTGCCCTTGGTGGATGTCCTGCTTCCTGCTATTCTTTTAAAAACTCTGTCCTTGAAATACTGAAAAGCAATGTTTTGATACATGACTTTCATTTAGTCTCAGGCTTGCTTATTGTTAGAGTTTGTTTAAACTTTATTGTTCATTAGAGCTGTTATATAAAGTTAAACTAAAGATGTTTTAGACTCACTCTCTGTTAAACCTTGGATAACAATGGAAAAGCAGTGCCTGGAATTGAGAACGTTTCTATAGTCTGCTTTATTTTTTCCAACTGTGATGACCTGCTGTTTCTCTTAGCTATGCTGACTTTGGACTGGATTAATTTTGCTCCTGAAACCCCCCAAAACAAAACAAAAATCAACTGTTACTGGTGCTGCCCTACAATTTGGGTGTGATGTCCTCTACAGTTTGGATGATGGCTGTGTAACTTCCAGTGCTTGAATAGCCTGAGTTACTTTTGCTGCTGTCATACTACAAAAATTTGGCAGAGCTGCTGGAGCTGTGTTTGTGCATATCAACACAATTTACATTATAGAAACACTGAGTTTTAAACACCCTACAGCTTAATAGTTTTAGTGCAATAATTTTATTTACTTCCTGATTAGCATGCAGAGGGCTGTGTGGAAGGAAGACTCTAGAACACGCAGAGTGACCTAAAAGAAATACCACGAACCATGATAAGACCCCTCCTAAATCCCTTGATCAAACCCACAGGGAGCAGGGGGAGAGGAAATGTTTCCACACTGGTGAGGTGAAGGTTCATGCGCAGTTAGAGCACTGAGAAAAAAATAATGTGAAGTCAGAGTGAAGAATAACACCCTGCACTCCTGCAGCTACTATTTAAATGATACAAACCTAGTTTGATGATGCAATCCTGTCTCAGACCCTCCATTTCTAGCTGAAATGTGGTCATTTGATAGGTTGGATTTGAAAAACAAACAAAAAAAACCCTCATATGCTTTGTCATCATCATTCATGCACTTTTTATAAGAACTTAATGAAATATTACTTGCTAAGTGGTTTGTGTTTGTGTGTGTGTGCTGGGTTCTCTTTTGTACTCCTTCACACTCTGCTCCTCCTCCTCTCCGTGGCAGGTGATTGAACACAGCTGATTCCACTTGCTAATCACCTGAGCCCAGAGAGCTGAGAGAAATGGCTCAACGAGTGTCAGTGGGCTCCTTCGGTAGTATTCAAGCTGTAACCTGAACTCTTCCTTTGTGTCTTTTCTGTTGTGTTTTGGTGCACTATTGTTTTTTCTTAGATTTTTAGCTTGACCACTTTTGTCAGTAGCCATTTTGGAAGTGCAGTGATTAACAGTGTTGGTTCAAACCCACCAAACAGTTGAGACTTTTCTGTGTGTACTTGGCATGTTCTCCCTGTGCTTGCATGGGTTCTGTCCAAGTACTCCAGCTTTGTCCCACAGTCCAAAGAGATGCACGTTAGGTTAAATGGTGACTCGATGTGGTAGATGGTTACATTTCTAGGGAGGTGCACATCAGGTTACAGCGTAGGTTACCTTGTATGGGTTAGGAGGGGTTTGTGGCTACAATGTAGCTACAGCATAGATTTCACATAGAAACATAAATCTTTTGCTACCCTTGCGATAGTATGGTGACCACCACAGTGTATCCCACCTTTCGCCCTCAACCAAACACCATCACACCCACTAACCTCTCACCCTTTAACACAGTTGCATTAATAGTTGTGAAATTTTGTCAGCACAGAAAAGAACTTTAAGAAAAGATAATGCCATAAAGGCATGCACACACACACCCCCTTCCCCCTTTTAAATATATATGTATATATATAAAAAAAGAGCTCCCACAAGCATTTTTTTTTTTGAAGAATGAACTTTGGAAAGTCCAGAACATTTATTTATGATGACTGTGGTTAATTTTACAGCATCTCTCTTCCCATTTTATGACACATTGTCAGTTTTTGATGATGAGTCAGATGATGTTGTTTTGAAGTGTTGTTTAACCCCCCCCAAAAAAACATGACATCTGCCTCCAGTTCTGTGTGTTTGTGATAAGCACACTTGTTCCTTTTCTGTGTGTGTGTTCCTGTCTGTTTGGATGAAGGTGTGACCTCTGGCTTTTCAACAGAGAAGGAGCAAAATTAGAAGAAAGAAGGGAGGGCAGAGGGATGGAGAGACAGATAGAGGCTTTGATGAATAGACTGTTGTGGAAAAAAAGTGTCTCGGCAAAAGAGAAGAGGAATGAGGTCATTATCTTTGTCCTCACCTGTGGCCTCCAGAACACACACACACACGTGCACAGAAGCACACAACACAATCCGCATTTCATCAACAACAGCACCACCTCGGCCCATCCCTCCTTCTCCACAAACTACCTTGCTTTGTCAAGCGGCTGTGTCCCCGCTCAGCCTCTTTTTCTGTTGCTTGGATAATAATTTCTTCTTCTCTGCGTGTCAGTGTCAGCTCTGCATATTTCAGAGCTTTCAGGCTTCCTCCTCCCTGATTTATTTTCTGCAATCTAACCATCACACTCATCACAATTTTTTTTTTCCCCCTCCACACATCACTATTACAATCACTTGCCCCGGGTCACCTC
>VUQR01010040.1:0-20491 GCA_015108515.1 Hemichromis elongatus | reverse complement strand
ACACGAAAACACTAACGAGGGAGAGAACAGGCAGACGACGAGCGGCAGCAGGGAGAGCACACAATTGAGCAGGGTGACAAACAGCATGGAAACGCAGACGAACCAGCGACGAACAAGAAACAAGACACAACTAAAATACACAGAGAAACACTGGGAGATTGTTAACAGGTGGGAACACAGCTGGAACCAATAATACAAACGAGAAGGAGGGAACAAAGCCACAAACACTGAACACAATCACAACAGACGCTGACTTTCACAATAAAACAGGAACTAAGAACACACGACACGGAGACACAGAAACAACACTCACACAAATCCCTATAAATGAAACCCAAACCCAGAATCATCATAACATTATCATAGAATCATAACATAACACAATAAACACAAAGAACCCCACAGAACCCCAAAACACTCCATAATGCAAAATAAAAGAAAACATAACAAAAACTCAAAAGCTGGGTTGGAACAACCCAGGACCGTGACAGTGTGTGTTAATAAAGTATTCTGAGAAGCTTAAATATGTCGCCGGGTCTGCCGTGGTGTGTTACAAATACTTTGTTTTTTGTTTGTTTTTGTGTAATTGTATGTTTTAGTATAGGGCACCTACAGGTACAGGACTGGTAGAACAAACTGAAACCTCGACAAAAATACAAGAAATACAAACCATACACATGTTACTACCAGAATACTTTAAGCTCGCTGTGTAAAATATTTGATGTAACAAATTACTGAAATAAATGAGTTTAGGGAAATTTAGACTTGTCAGCGTCTATTAATTTAAATATAATATAAAAACTGTCTTCATCCATCACTCACTCCAAACAGTACTGGCATACTTGTCAATGCTCTTGTCAAATCTCATTTTGATTACTGTACATCTCTTTTTTTATGGTCTACCTGATATATCTCCCCATAAATTGCAATTAGTTCAAAATACAGCTTCTTGTATTATATTCAAAATTAGATCCACTGAACATATAACACCTGTTCTTAAAAAGCTCCATTGGCTTCATGTTCACCTACATGTCAATTTCAAGATTCTGCTACTTTCAAATCGCTTCATGACCTCGTTCGTCCATATTTACCTGATCTTCTCCATATGTACTCACCCCCTCGGACACACTGCTCTTCTTCAGCCTCCCTTCTGTCTCTTAAACTTGCTTGCCTGACAACTACTGGACCCAGACCTTTTTTGTTGTTCTGACCCAAGACTTTGGAATACTAGAAAGCTTAGGTCAGACTGAACCATGACGTGTGAAACACTTGTGGCCTTCATCAGGACATGGCTCAGTCATCCAGATCAGGAGAAGGAGCTGGCACTGACAGGGTTTGGTATCCCTTTCGTATGGACCGTTCAGTGGAGACCACCAGTAAGCAATGGGGAGAAGGTGTGTGCTTCTATGTCACAAAAAGTAATGTAACACTGTGTTGGTGCATGAGAAGATTTGCTCTCCTGACATTGAGCTGTTAACAGTCTCACTCCAACCCCTATTTGCACTGTAAATTTCAGCAGCTGTTTTTCATGATTATTTATATTTATTCAGCTTTTCTTCAGAGTTGCATCTCCGCAGATTTCTGATGTAACACAGAGGCTTGACGCAATTTGTCCAGACGCCCCAAAGTTTGTCATCTGTGATTTTCATCAGTAACGAAGAAACTGTTATACAGATCTGGAGACATTTCTGAGAAAAAAGCTGTCTCTAGAGAGGTATGAAATTTAAAAGGCAAAACAAAACTATAAGGCTAAAATTTAGGTGAATTATAGAAATAAAGACCTTAGAGCTGCCTGGCAGGGAATTAAAAATATGGCCTCCATCAGTCAGTATGCTAATACATACCAGTTGTACTGACATCACTAGTGTTAAAAACTTTTGAAAAGATCCTAAAAAGTATTATTAGCACTTTATTAATGGAAAACTTGATACTTTGCAATTTGCTTATCAACCAAGTAAGTATGGATGGCACTAAACTCTCTGAAAAACCCAGTTCTCATGCATGACTTCTGTTTTGCAGATTTCTCCTCTGCTTTTAATAACATTCAACCTCATATTCTTAATTTTAAACTTGCCTCTTATTTTAAACTCCTGGACCAGCTCCTGATGCTGACTTTACACTTTGTTACTGAAAGAGTTCAAAAGGTGCTCGTTAATGGACAAATGTTGTGCCGGCAGACTTGTGTCAACTCTGGTTCACCTCAGGGCTGCGTCCTGTCACAATAGCTGCTGGACTTCGTATGAGAAAAAATTAATGATATAGTTAAGTTTTGTGATGACACGTCCCTCTTGTCCTTGCTTCAAGGCAGGGATGGATCAAGACGGGTGGCATGTGTCACCCTAAAATATTATTTTGCCACCCCTAGTGCCACCCAAGTTTTCTAAATGACTGTGCTGTTTATCAAAATAAAGTAGCATTAACACTTTGAGCCCAGCAAAAGTTAAAATTAAATGTAAATCTAAAACTAAATATATTGCATAGTGTACTGAAAACTGGAGGAGTGATACACCTCTTGCTGTCGGGCAGGTTTATCCCTGTAGTGTTCTCCTCCATCTTGTGGCTTCTTATTGTGACACCTGATTGTTTGCTCAGATGCATTGGCTGCAGTTTTAGATAAATAATTGATCATTAAACATGTTTGTGGTTTTACAGTAAAACCAAAACTACTACTAGGATTTTATGTTTCTTTTTTTTTTGTGATTTCAGATCATTTGCGTTAATACAGGAGGTCAATGAAACAATAACTGTAAAGAATGATACCAGGCAAGGCAAGGGTGAAAAGTAAACATTTTAAATGTGAAATACAAATGTAAAATCAAAATTAGTCAAAAATGGCCAATTATATTTTGGATCCCAGAGAATTAACAAAACAACAACAAAAACATTAGGTTTAAATTTTTGTTCACGACAGTAATAATAATAATAATAATAATGGATTGCATTTATATAGCGCTTTTCAAAGCACCCAAAGCGCTTTACAATTCCACTATTCATTCACTCTCACATTCACACACTGGTGGAGGCTACAGTTGTAGCCACAGCTGCCCTGGGGCAGATTTCTGACATTTTGTGTAAATTTAAGCATTTAACAATCTTATTTTTTTTCTAACAAACAAAGTGTGAAACTTAAGTTAGACTTGTGTTTGTAAATGAAACACCCCATGTTGTGTAGCTTTCTGGATTTTATACTTATTTATTATACAGGCGTTACAGTACATCAGATCAAAATTCACATCTTTTATGTAACTGAAATGTTTGATCGTGTGGGCTCGAGAAAATAATTAAGTTATAGACTACATTTATATGAAACATGTGTATACTTACTGCATTTGAATTATTTTAACCATATGCAACACCTGCATATGTGTTTAAACAAAAGGCTTTTATTTTGCCACTCCATTTGATTTCCATGCCACCTTTATTCCACCCTAAGGTTCAACAGAGAATATACTTGTTAAGAAGATTGAATTCTTTTAATGTCTTTTAATGTTAATAAGAATTTTTTTATACAATTTATATTGTGCATTTATAGAAAGTATTGAAAATATTTTTTTATCTGCCAGTTCAGTGTTTTATCTATCAAGGGCAGAAACTATATCAGCAGTATTGCTGAGACCTGCTGCAAACTCACAGGGGTCACACAGAGAGACATGTGTTCACTCTGGGAAAACCAGGTGACAAAGAAGGCAAGAAACATTATTAGCTATGCTGAACATATTTTGTCATCTGAGTTCATGAAATTGCTCTCAGGTCAGCATTACCTTGTAACCAAGTGTAGATCAAACAGAAACTTAAAATCCTTCATTCCCTCAGACATTCGATTACTTACCTAACCCTAACCCTAAGACAGAGAGTATTTAGATTAATTTTTCTGTGATTATTCATTATTAGACAGTTGTCTTTGTTATTCTTTTCCTTTCATTTTAATATATTTATTGTTGACCTTATTGTTGGTTGATCTGTGCATTGACATGCAACATTGCTATAATTAGTATTTAAAAACTCTAGATTGTGTGAGTAGGTAGCTTGGATAAACTGTAAACAAATTGGGATTAATAGAGTTATCTCAATCTGTCATCAGAATGGTTGTTTGCAGGAAATCATCTTGTGTGGCCCAGGAAAATGTTAGTTATGTGCTGACACCATCATATAATTCATATGATATTCTTATCTTTCTACCGCAGAGATATGAGGAAAAATGCAGCCATATATGTTGCATAATTGCATCAAAAGGCATTCCCAAATGTGACGTAATAGGCAAAATAACCCAAATCATTTAAATTAACAAATAGTGTATGTCCAAATTGAGCTCTTTCTCATATCAAATCACACCAGCACTCGTGTACAGTAATCTAATTTTACACAAGACTTCAGTTTCATACAACACATGATAAGTTTGTGATTAGATTAGGTAAGAGCAAAGTATAGTACTGTAACATGGCTGATCGCTGGTTATGGCCTATACTGACTTGTAAAAGGTGGGTACCCAGCTCCTTTGCCATGCTGTCCAGAGGACTAAACCTTGCTGACTGCCCCCATCCATCACCTAGACCTACACAGAGAGACAGACACAATAAGACATTCAGAGAGACAAAGACTGGTTCCATCGGCCATACAAACCACAAACTACCAAACAAATCAAAAATATATCTTTGAAAAATACAGACACAGTCACTATAACAAAGTTAATGTCACAGAGTTATTTTCTTTTTTGAATAAAGAAAATATTATTTCATAAAGTTGTTTGGGCAAATGAACTGGACCTTAATAAAATGTACTTACTGAGGCCAAGCAGAGGAAACTTTGAAAGATTTGTTATGCCTCTTGGAACTTCCAAAGCACTGATGCCATCAGATTTTGGCATGAAGGGAATTATAATAATTTGTCATGATTTATATCCAAAGGGTTGTTGGAAATTTGTGGTTTTCTGTCTGTTTTTCATATTTGTTTTCATTGGAAGAAAAAAATATTATTTTTTTGTCTAGTGTTCTAAAATGTTTTAGTAGGTTTTTTTTTTATATCAACAAAAGAACTCCGAAAATCTGGGTGGGACTAAACCAAAAACATTTAATCTCAGCATTACTGAAAGACTTTTGTAATATTTAGCACCATTTTTTTCTATTATATTTCTTTATTTTTGTATCTAATTAAGGTTAGTAAAAGTAAAAAAATGTGGTATTTGTGATACTGAGTAGAATCTTTTGACAGAAATGTTACTGCTGTCCAACAAAAAGGATCCAAAGAGCTTTTCTACTCTACCTGAGCGCTCAAAGCACTTTTCACAACTTTCCTCATTCATTTAGTTCATACATGTACTTTTTTCTTTGTTTTTGTTTTCTATTTAAGTGCTTTCTATCTAACATTCTCACACATTTATAATCTGATGGATGCATCGGAGAACAGCTCAGATCTTGCTCAGGGATATTTGGCATATAGACTGGAGCAGACTGGGATCGAACCACCAACCGCTGTATGTGTCTGCTACTGTTTTACTAGAATAGGATAAATACATAATTCAGATCAACAGTAAATCTCTAATGTTACTTTCCTTTCCCAGGAGTATTTTACTACCTGAATATAACTCACTGAAAATATGTATTTTGCTATATAAAGTTATTACATTACATTACTATAATTTAATAACATTATTGAGCTGTTTTGCTCTACATCGTTCTTTGTATACACAATGGAACTAATTACTACCTACTCTATGTGCTGTGCCACAAAATATTGTGTGGAAAAATCTCAAAAATAGACAATAACCACCAAGGTATGCACATCATCACCTAATGAGGATTGGCCTGAAAGGTTAACACTTGACATATTTCATCTAAACTCTCTTTTGTCTGGTAATCATCACGGTGTCCCACTCACAGACTGGAAGTTGTTGTGTTTTGCGTTTACATCTATAACTTGGAAACTAAGTGAAACGTTTTGAGGCTACATAAATATAGAACAGTTCATTTCTGCAGAGTCAGGTCTTGTAAAGACATTTTGATAGAAACCAGTAAACCAGTGTTTTCTGGTAAACAGTGCAGTTTGTAGAACTAATTCAGCTTTTCATAAATGTAATTTCACATGAGATCTGCTGAAAGCTTGTGTGAGAAATACAAACTAATTGATTGAAAAAGTCCCTCTAAAAAGAAGGAGAACAAAGTTTTGTTTTTACTCATTGGAGTAAATTACCCAGTTAAATTTCTCTAACTATGCCAGTTCTGGGGGGTTTTTTTATCCAGACATTTGCTGTCGACAGAATAACTTCCTATATTAAGCTGATGGCTTTTACTTGGACCCACACAGTCCCTCCTGACTGCAGACTGCTGTTGACTGTTGTCCACCAGTATGTGTGTATGGAAAAGAGACAAAGCAGCTTTACACTGAGAAACTGCAAGATCAAAACGTTTTGCTACCATCAGTTTACTCACTTAAAAATATATATTTTTGTATATTTCACACTGTATGTCCATGCTCCAAATTACAGTCACCAACAGATAAATAAATAGCTTTAAATGACTGAAAAAAGTGTATGTTTGTTTCACACTGCTATAATGATGCTATAATGAACTTTAACCATACATCTGGGAGAGAGACATTTTTACTGTTAAAAAACACGAAAAGTATCCAACAATATGAGATATCAAAAGCACCCAAAAAAGCAGAATTCTTGGACTACAAAAGGTTGTCTCGGGATTCCAGTAAGGAAAATAATACTTTCCTCTATTAGAGGTTGAATAAATTATAAAGAGTAAAGAATGTTTCACACGATCTCATGAAAATTTGAGATTGGTGGTATTTTCTCTGGATTATTGTACACTCTCTACCTCACAATATAAATATATTTTCATGAACAGCACAAGAAGCTAATTTCTCTTCTGCAAAGACACTGTCAACACCCGTTACTTTCCAAAGCTAAAAATATCTTTAGAGCCTGACCACCTGTGTGACCTGCTGCCCCAGCAGTCATTAGAGGTCAAACTGAGGTACCATTTCTTTCCGAATAATTTCAAACGGCAAAATCAAAATCACCATCACTACTGACATTATTCTGACACTACATATTTTTATTTTGCAATACTAATATATATATATATATATATATATAAAGAATTAACAACATAATTGCTTCTCCCACTGTCTTTTTATTCATCCAGTATAGTCTACACTGGATATTCATTTAAAATAGAGGTGTTGTTGTTGTTGTTGTTGTTGTTTTTTGTTTTTTTTGTTTTTTAATTTAATAATTCAAATAAACTGTAAAATGTCTGCCTGAAAAACTGTTATGTGTTCCAAGTGTCCACTGAGGAAATAAAAGAATAAATATTATAATTTTTATTTTGCAACAGTTTCCCGTGTTTATTTAGGAGAGGAAAACAGGTTACATGTTCCTTTATTACTCACAGAAGGCTTAAACCACGCTAGTAATCTTTTAATAATACGAAAGAATAGTACACATGTATATTGCCTAATACTGGGTACACTGTAATATTCATTTAAATGGAAGGAAAAATAGAAGAAATAAAAAAGGTCAAATTAATCCACAACACTTCAAGCAAAGTCACGTAATCACATTTAGCGTTTGTGTAGATGCCAGCTATTGTAGGCTATTCGTTCTTTCTACTTTTCTACAAGACGACTGACGGTAACTAGATTTCAATCCTTTCAACTGCGTTCATTTTGCACACTGATGAGCTAATAAGACCAGAAAAGTGGTCAAAACAAACAACGGATATTAACAGATGAATGATAGCTCTTAAGACAATAGCAATAAGATCATGTGAGAAATATATTTTAATATGTATTTAATAGCAACAGAAGTGAAATATATAATTGTGTATCTCTTTTTATATGTATGTACATCTCGGTATGAGGGCTAATATTTTTCAACACATAAAAAACACACAATTTGACACAAAAATATGTATTTTCATGTTTAAATTCCAATTAAATTTAAATTAAATAAAATATTTTCTGTCTATTTTCTAACTGCAAATACAGAAAAACAAGATTCCCTAACTGTTAAAGTTACAATTGTTGCAATCCTGTATTAATGCACGAGTTCACTTTTAACAGATGACCTAGAGATGAAACTGATGTCGGCTTTAAGGCAGCACCGGATAAATGCTGTCAGATTATTCTGAGGCTCCCAACGCTCCGTTTAGCTTCAGCCAAATGTGGCATGTTTAGAATCAGTGCAAATCAACCAAAAACTGCCTCATAATAATGCCAAACTAAACTTCTAGCAGCTCCACGTAATACATATTTAGAAATAAGCTCTCCTCATCAGAGCGATGCAGTGTGGCGCTGAAAGAAAGTCAAATAAAATCTATTCAAAGACAAACGAAGCTCCGTGTAATTCCCGTTTGTGCATTAAAAACAACCTCAGCCATGTAACGGGGCCGTGCACTCACTTTAACACAGGCTCTGCTAACACGTTTACATCTGAGGATTTCATGTCACATTTACACATACGGGATTCATTCTTCCAAAGATCCACAGAAATGAAAGTACACATGTGGCTTTCAATGGACCTTGATGCTAAAACCCATTTTAAAATGTAAGAAAGTCTCTGCTGGAGATAATAATAATAATAATAATAATAATAATAATAATAATAATAATAATATATCAAAGAGCTTCAACCCTGCTCTTCCATATTAATCTGCTCTTACACTCCGCTCTTCTTCAGCTTCCCTTCTGTCTGTTCCACCTGCCCGCCTGACTACCGTGGGACTACCGTGGGACTACCGTGGGAGTTGTTCTGCCCGAGACTTCCCCTTCCACCAGATCTCCGGACTACAAACTCTTTACGTTTAAATCGCGTCTTAAACCCGTCTATTCAGAACTGCACACCCCTCATCATGATTTTGTATATTTTAATCTTGTTTATCTTTTATACTTTCATATTTGTTTTTGTTTTTTTCATTTAGCTTTTGTTGTTATTTTGTTGTATTAAGTTAAGGTGACGCCTATAAATTTATTATTATTATTATTATTATTATTATTATTATTATTATTCATAATAATAAGAAACCATTGAACTTTCTGCATGAAAATACATTTGTGCTGTAACACAGCGGCGCCCCTGAACAGGACTCTTTAGAAATGAGATTCCACGTCTCGTACATCCGTATTTGTTGTCATTAGTTGATTACGGCTGGATTAGACTGCAAACTAAGAATTCACGCGGGAACTAAGGACGGGCCGGTCAGGTGACTGGAGCGTCTGGAGCGCTGCTGCGGCCTGGACGGACTTTGTGAGTGTTGACAGAGTTGTCCTGTTTTCCCGCACTGCCCCAGTGCGCAAGCACTAATGAAATAATCCATCTTGATAAATGAGTCCGGCGATTGAAGCAGACATCAGTGTTTCAACAGCTAATCTACTGTGACCATCTCACTAATAAAATAATAAATGACAATTATTGTTATTATTGAAATAACAACTGCGGCGTGAAACGGGTACAAATGTAAGAGCCAAGTAAAAGTGGTGTCGGGGTGCCTACCGTCGGGGAGAATGCTCCTCATCCTGAGGTAGCTGCTGGTCAGCCGGATGATGGAGGCCTTGTCCAGCTGGGAGGTGATGGCCGCCGGCAGAGGCAGCAGCTTGGCCAGCTCGTAAAACTCTCCGTTCTCTTTCTCTCTGCGCTTCTTCGCCGCATTCTTTGATTTTTCCTTCATTTGAAAAACTTTCAGTTAAACGTCGCTTGCATGAAAACGCACAACAAGTCAGAAACAGCGGGGGTGTCCGCGAGAACGACTCGTTGTGTGTCGCAGCAGTGCGATGTGCTGAATGCTGGAGAGGGTCCGAGAGTCCCGGGCCTCCTGTGCCCGTGTCAGCAGCAGCACAGCTTCCAGCCCTGTCAACTTTCCACTCTCACCTGTGCCACGGCACGCGCTTACACAAGCTGCAATCCAAACTTACAAATGCCACGTCCACTTCACGCTGTTTCCACGGCCCTCTGAGCAACAGTCCTACAACTATTCAAGCACGATCACGTCAAAACACAGACAGCAGACCTGTCTCTCTCTCCGCCTGCTGCTCCCTGTGTGTGTGTGTGTGTGTGTGTGTGTGTGTGAGAGAGAGAGAGAGAGAGAGAGAGAGAGAGAGCATCCTGTTCTGTGAGACTGCGTTCAGATTGTTTCGTTTGGACAAGTGTTTCTAATTTTTCTGTAGCATTGCATATAACCCTTATGAGTATTCCGCCCACTGAACCTTAAAAACTGAAAAAAGAAAATAGAATAAAAAATAAATGAGAAAATGTTTCATATACTAAAGTTCTTCTTATAACACATATAGCAATATATTTACATATAGCAATATTTATCAACAAGCAAACACAGATCACAATGTTGAAAACAAAGCGAAGAGACCATTGTAGTTGTTCGCAACAACTTTGACACATTTTGAAGGTCTCAGCAGTAAAGAGGCATTTGCCCAAAGAGCTCAAACATGAAGCAAAAATACTGCAAATAACCTGGAGAGGGTCTCTGTCAGTGAATTATTTATGGCACCAAATCTATAACACTTATTTTATTTCATACAGTAAGAGGACAAAATTGTATTATTTTAATACAATTTTATACATTATATATACAGTTTTCTAATATTGTATTATTCTGAATCATTATCATTAAGTATAATATAAATAGAACAAAAACCTCCTAAATTCCATCGTGTTCCCTTTGCCCCACACCCTCCATGTTCAAGCACATCACGTTTTACAACAATCAGCTCTCACAACCTGAGTGTGTCCCAAAGTTTGACACAGGATGTGAGAAACTACATTCAAGTTTCTGTCACTTTGTTTTAAAACGTGTGTGTTTCAAAGGCTGACGACCAAAAGGAGTAATCTGTGACAACTTCACCAACAGAGTGATTCTGACACATGTTGATGATGTTGGAAACAAGGTCAGTGGTCAGTAGCTCAAGTGGGTAAAGTTCAACAATCATTCAAGTGCTCCAAAGTGTCACAAAATCAATTCATCAAAGTCATTTTACTTTATAAGCAAGAGGAATTTCAACATAGCCACTTGAAATGTTTGTTAAACATGCTTGCAGCTCAGTGTGTGGACTGGATAGTAACTGGAAGAAAAAGGTTTCTTACATTCCTATTGGCTGCTTTCACGAGAGTTTAATCAGGCCATTTATTTGCACTGGCAGTAACAGCACGGCTATCGTTTTCTGCACGGCTGTCTGCGGTGATGGATGAACATTGCTCTGACTAGATTGTAAAAATCTTACCACAGGTACTTCCTGTAGACTTCTGAATCTGGGCTTGTAGTGTTTTAACAACCAGATTGGACAGTTAAGATGTTTTATCTGATTAGTTTCATAGACACTTCTGTTCATTATTAAAACACCTTGGTACAATATGACATAATTTAACTGGATCACACACAGCGGCCTCGAACATAGACAAAGATTGAAACCAGAGTGTTAAACAGCCTTTGGCAATTATTAAATACATCAAGTAGCAAATGTGTTCCGACAATACTCCGTATGCATCTTTAATTTGAATTACATCAGTTTAGATTAGCCAGTGTGTAAAGCAGGATTGAAATGAACTGTTTGATTAAACTAAGCACTTTGAGTATCTTTCATTTTTATGGTTGGTCAGTTGGCAGCCAGGAACTGTTGTGTTCAGACATTTCCATTCATTCATCATAAGCATGATTGTCCAGTGTCCAATCTGCATTACATTTCAAGCTGTAAACATTAGTAAATCATGTTTGAGCGATTCATTTAAATGTTCTTCTCATGTAAGGGAAAATCCAGTTGGCTAAAAGTAAGTCACAAAAGCTTCCTGTGCACAAAGTTCACACTGCTCCTCGTCCAGTACCTTTATAAAATTTGAAGTGGGCTGCAAACAGTTAGTAAATCTGGTATAGTGTCAAGGTCCCTCTGGTCCTCCAGATGCACTCTTCCCTGTCTCTGTGTGCGAGTGAAATTAACCACTAGTGGTCAGACTGTTAATGTACCACAAGTTAGGGTTCTGTTTGACTAAAGAAGGCCTTTAGTTTAATTTTTTTTTGTTTTACATGAACCCTGAGTATGTATATTAAACCTGAAACTAGCCTCTTCAAATCCTATGTCTGAGAGCAAATGGTGCTTCTCAAACTGTGATGAACCTTGGCGTTATTTTGGACGGTAATCTCAGGTTCGTTATTTATATCAATTAGGTCATCAGAACTGCGTTTTACTATGATGTTTTTGGCATGTGTCCTGCTGATGACAAATGATCACCCAAGTGCAGAGCACTGTAAAAGTTGAACGAGTTTATTCGGGGTCCAAAAGTGTCCGTCAGCTATTGCAGGCTTCACAGTTTCAGGTTTCGAGGTTGATCTGCACAGACACAAATCTGACTCCAAACAATACAGAGGCTAAGCGTACTTGGCTGAGGCAAAGATCTGGTGACGACGGAGCATTTATTCCAACCTTAAACAGTCAGCTTGATCACGAATGAGTGGCAGCTGAGCAAGAACAGCTGATTGCTGACTATAGAGTGCCACATCGGAAGGCGGAGAGATGGGAGGTCTCACTTTTAAAGAATTTATTTCTGTGGCGCTGAGCTTCAGTAAATAAAATGAAGTATCCTACCACAGGAATAAAATCTGATTCTTATCACACCGTTGCCTTTCATGTTAGCTTGCTAGTATGATAATAATTGTACAGCACCTATTAAATCACACATCAAAGTGCTTCACAGAAGTACAGGATGAAAAAACACACACTAGGCTGTCAAAATTAGAACAAAAAGATTAAGATGTAGATAAACCAAGGATGTTCAAAAATATTAAATCTATACTAAAATGTATTTCTAAACATAACCTTATGATAACAGCAAACTCTCAGTTGCCTTCTGTCTTTAAGCTTGATGTGTGAAAAGCTAATATGTTTCTGTCTGAGATCCTTCGGCTGCACGTTGGTTGGTACAGGAACAACAGCTCACGTATATTTTCTGGTCAGGAAAGATTTTAAGATGAGTAAAAATCTCAAAATTAGTTCTCAAATTAATGGGCATCCAGTGCAGAGCCTCTAAGACTCGTGTAATATGCTCAGTTTTCTTTTTTGATGTAAAAAGCCTTTGCAACACCTGAAGTTAAGTTCTAAAACATATTAGTTGAAAGACCATTACAATAATCTAGAGGATGACTAATAATTTGGATGTCACTAAAACTCAGTATTCAACTCAAGTAAAGTCAATTTTATTTATAAAGCACATTTTAAAACCAACAAGAGCTGAAAAATTGTCTTTTAAATTAGTTTTTAAAAATATCTAATGTAGGAGAGCTCTGCCTGGTCCACAGTTTGGTCTCCTCTATGTCTGGTATTGATTGTGTCCATGGTATTTCTTGGTGGTATTATTAATACTGGGTGACCTTTTTTATATGTTTCTCAAAGGTGAGATTGGAGTCAAATATCACACCAGGTTTCTGACAGCTGATTTTATATGAACTGATAAATGACAAGACAAGAAGATAGGATCAAGCTTGTGTGAACGAAATATAATTTCAGTTTTGTATTTTAATTTCAAAAGATTTTTATACATTCATTTCTGGTAGACAGTCTCTACTTCTGGGGAGGTTTTTTGAATCAGAGCTCCAACTGTTGCACCAATGGTGGATTCTTTGAGACATCACTCAAAGAATCCAGAGCTGTTTGGGATTTCATGCAATTGATTTTATCCTTGCAAAAATTTTAGAAACTGAAGACATTCTACACTAAATGCCGTAGTTTTATTCAGACCTGCAGTGGGATGTGCAGGCGGTCGACCTGGGTTCGAGTCCCTCTCTCCCTCCACATTCCTGTCAGTCTTCACTGTACCAATCCAATAAACCCAGAAAAAGACCAAAAAAAAAAAAAACTACAGGGTTTCCAAATAATCCAGTGTTGTATAGAAAGATCTCTGGAGCTGTGCTTATTAGAATAAATCAAATTGCTAACCTGATCATAAATAAAGCAGGTAAAACATAGAGTTAATACTGAAGCCACGCATAAAGTCCAAGTTTGCCCACAGTTATGTTGTTTTAAACGAAATGACCCATATCTCACAGACAAAGGCTGCCACCTACTGGAGTGGAAGAGTTTGCGCAAGTCGAGGAGGTCCCTTGTAGATTTGATTTATAAAACATAAACATTGGACGTGTTTGTGTTTCACTTAGGTGTGTATACCACCAGGATCACTTTGCAACGGGCCCTGGGGCAGGTATTCCACTTTGCAGACCTTTGTTGCGACATCATACCTGAGCAAAAATACTTCCATTCACATTCTCTGATACACGCAGGTGAAAAGGAGAGTGTCAGAAGAACAAAAGAGGGCTACAAGAGAGAAAAAAAGAAGAAAAAAAACACGAAGGGTAATCACAACGATTCTGCTGAGAATCTATGTACATCATCTGGGTCCCTACAGTAACGAGTGTCCCAGGCAGATTATCATGCAGTTTACAGGGAGAAATTTCAGAAATGAACTTTGGTGTATCACCAAACAACGCTACATCTGCTACATCTGCATTGAGGAAGACAGAGGGAAGCGCGCATGCAGCATGGCCAAAATTGGTGGTGTTAGTGTGGGGACCAATGGTTGATCAATGATCGTGACAATTTGCATATTAATGATCATTGTTCCTTCAGTGGTGCTAGTTTCAGTCTTTGTGCAAATGTACTGTTTATAAGATTGAGGAAATCTGCAGTCAGCTGAGACTGAAGAAGTCGCTTGGATGTGTGACGAAACGTTTCTCCCATTGAAAACTCTACGTCCAGGTGAACAAATCAACCTTTGGGAATTTACTTACCTGAATGACTGAACATACATCAAGACCGTTTTAACAGTTGTTTTCTCCAAAACGTGCATGTTGTTGTTTCAGACAGTGAACAACGTGGTCGTGTTTTGGTTTTGCTCGGGCCATCTGACACGTACAAACTGCTAAAGTCACTATTTGTGTCTGTACATTATAAATGTCCCCTGTTCTGGCGCTGGTGTTAGTTTCCAGTCGGACATAATTTGGAAAACACTCGTGAAGTCACACGTGTGGTTCAGCGGGGTCGTCATCGAGTTCGCGTGGAGGTGTGTTGGGAGGTGAGTGTGTGGGGTTGTTAAATGTGGTGAAGTGGAACATAAATGTGACGGAGCTGTCCCTGCGCACAGCTTCTTCGTGATCCGAGCACCGCGTTATGACTGAACAGCTTCACCGATGGTCAGTCAGCTCATCCTGTACCATCGCAAACAGTAGAAAACTCGACTTCTGTTCGTAGCGATGCTTGTGGTGTGGGCTGTGTTGTGTTTACAATCGTGTGTATACTGTATCTAAATGTTACGTGTATGGTGATTGACACAAACTGGTGTGTCGAATGGTGATCGGCGTGACCGATCTTGTATTACTACTCGGTAGAGCTCCGTGAATGATGGTGTAATTAAAAGGGTCTTAACCCAGCGCCGTTAGTAGTTTTTCAAGAGTCTGCTGCCAAAGGCTGTGCCAGAGACTGGCTCAGTGGAATGATCACGTTTTGCCAATTTGTTCCATAAGAGTGTTTTGATCAACCGCTGAATCCGTTTCTCCACATACTTTGGCCAATTTGTTCACAGGGTTTCTTGGGATAAGTATGACACAGCTCTCATCGTGCAAGGAAAGGGCACCGCTGTTGTGCTGAGTTTGAGATAGGAATTATTTGATAATTAATTCAATATCCTTAAATCTGTTAATTCAAATGAAGTGTTACGCTAATGATATTCTCTGGACTTGTGTGCAGATTGCAAAAGATGCCAAAGAAAAGCAAAACGCAGAGTGTAAAGAGAGGTAGCGGTGACCAAGAGCAGCTCGCTCTTAAACGAAGCAAAGGGGAGCAGAGCGACAGTTCACCTCTGTGCTTCCAGAGCCCAGCCAGACTGTTTGAGAGCCTCATCCAGCCAATGGGGACAGATCAGTTCTTCACAGAGTACTGGGAGAAGAAGCCCCTTCATCTGCAGAGGTCTGATCCTGGCACAGCCTCTTACTACCAGTCTCTGTTTCAGCTGTCTGACCTGCAGAGCCTGTGTTCTCAGGGTCTCGAGTACTACAGGGACATCAACGTTGTTCGCTGCATCAACGGCAAGAAAAAGCTTCTGAACAAGGAAGGCCGAGTAAAGCACAGTGTTCTCAATAAGAACATGATTCAGAATAAAGCCACCATCCAGTACCACCAGCCGCAGCGGTTCAAGGTAAGTGTCATGGCTTTGGTGCCTTTGGACCAGTTTACATTAATCCATCTGTTTCCTTACAGGTTTTGTGTATGTAGTGTCTATAATCTGCTGTTACTGTTTGGTACACTCCCGATACATAGCCAGCTTTGTTGTTGTTTACACAGCCGTTTTAGCGCCCTCACCTCTGGACCACACTTATGCACACTCCTGTGCCCTGCTGATCACATCACCAGTACATGACATCCCCTCTTACTTGGGATTAAGCTCTAAACTGTGTATCAAGATTCAAGATTTTTATTTTTGCCATTTGCACACAGGTCTATGTACATTGGAATTCTTGTGCAGAGCTTTCCAAGTCAAATCACACTTTAACAATATAAAGACAGAATAAAGCAGAGGGATAGAAAAAAAAGTCTGGAGTGGGGTAATCGTACTATTTTCTATATACAAGGATAAAACTGTACAGAAGTTTATAGTTCACTACAACTTTATACAACATAAGACTTGGCTTGCGGCTCCAACGTCGTCCGTGTGTCGGCCCTCGCTCCTTCTCACTGCAAACACATAAGACAGGTTTCTCTCATTAAGCGGTCCTGTACACCTGTTGCTCCCCGCTTCCGCGCCGCCCTGTGAGCTCACTGTGTCACCGCTCCTCTGCAGCAGGCCAAAGACCACGCCCCCCCCGCCGCACAGGGTAAATCCCTCGGATTGTGCAACGTGTATCCTTTTCATTAGTTAAGCGTTGTGCCTCGCCAGTCTCTGTTGGCTCGCGCCCACTTGGGTGTCATTTTCACATGCAATATCCCATTATCCTCACAGAATGTGTGGAAGTGCAAAGATAAGAACCGTGTGCCACTGTGTGTGGATATTGTCTCTTTATTTCTGCTGTAATGTGGACATGTTTGCACCCGATCTCAGCACGTCTAGTTGAATAGCAGCTTCTATGCCGAGTATTGCCTATCCCTGCCCTTTGATGACTGTGAACTCAGCTGCCGTGTTACTTTCCTGCACTTATTTGGAACTATAACACACTTTGGCACTTTGGAGAAGTTGGGCTTCAGTTACTTAGCAGAGTGATCTCCATGTTCACATCTTAAGCACATTTCATCTCTTTTCTCTTTCCCATCTCCACAATGTGTCTTTGTAACTTCCCCTCCCCGCTGCTGTTATTGCGCCCTTCTAGGCCTACACTTAGCCACATAGCCGTGATGTCACAACGGCTCGAACATTGTCATTGTCACGTGTATATAAAACAACTTTTGATAAAAATTTAAAATCCACTGTGTTGGTGAACGTAGCAAGGTTTCAAAAATTATGACACTGTCCAAATACTTGTGAAACTAACTGTATGTGTGTGTGTGTGTGTGTGGAGGCAGCTCTGAGTAGTTCTTCTGTGTGTTGTCAGGATGAGCTTTGGAGGATTCAAGAGAAGCTCGAGTGCTTCTTTGGAGCCCTGGTTGGCTCTAACATCTATATCACACCAGAGGAGTCACAAGGCCTTCCAGCCCATTATGATGATGTTGAGGTACAAAAATAACTCTTAACTATTCAGATCCTTCAGTGGTGTGAGAAATGTACAGTCAAGCATACATCTCGCCGATCTCAATGGTGCTCTTTGCACAGGTCTTTATTTTGCAGCTGGAGGGACAGAAACATTGGCGTCTTTATAATCCTACTGTGCCACTGGCAGCTGAATACAGCGTGGAGTCGGAGGAGAGTATTGGCACCCCAACTCATGATATTATACTGAAGGTACAGCACTTTTATAGTAGCTAAAACAAATATGATCTGATCCATCAATGAGTCTTCTTCTGTTAAAGTTTTAATGCTCATTTTTAGAGGGGCCTTTATTCAATTGTATGATCATCTTTGGGCATGTTCAGTAGGAATGGGTTGGAGACACGTCCTTGGACGGGCAATTCAGAGAGCAGAAGTAATGGTTTCTTAAACTCTACTCCCACAGAGGTCGATTTATTGAAACAGAAAAGGAGATCAAATCAGAAGTTTGAAGTTTTTACAGAGAACAAAGATTTTTGATCTTAATTCTTAAATAGAGTACGTTTGAACGGCCATGTCATTTATTTTTATGTAAGATATAATTGAACTTATTATTTGTTTATATGTACAAAATTTTTACCAAGATAAGTAACAGACAGCTCTTATTGACCATGTTAATTACCGTGTTATAAGTATGAGCAAGTCTTCCGTCTCAACAGACTGGAGATCTTCTGTACTTTCCTCGAGGGACCATCCATCAAGCCAAAACCCCAGCAGGAGTGAACTGCTCCGTTCACTTAACTCTCAGCACCTACCAGAGAATGTATGAAAGCTTGTTCTTTTTCTTTCCCTTTTTTACCCCGAGCCCTAAAGGCTGATGGGGCTGATAGTAGCTGATAAAGGCGGGCAGCATGGACACTTAATTTTGTAAATGTGGTAAGAGTTTGAGATTGATATTATAGGTGTTTCTACTAAAAATAACCAGTAACCTCAAGGTCAATGGTCAAAGTAAAGGTCAGAGGTCAGTAACTCAAGAAAGTCACCTTGAATTTTCAAATTGATACCCTAGGGGCATCTACTAACTCAGAAGAGTTCATATTCCAGTGGTGTTAACCTCAGAGGTTACATTTTCTGAAAATCTTGTGAATCCAGTAACTTGACAACAAGGTGACGTAGAATTTAGAAATCGATTCCTTGGCGTATTTGCTCCGGGGCTGAGGGGTAGCACTTGTAGTCGCCAGTATTTTTCTCTGTAGCCTTCACTGTAACACTGCCTGTATGAAGGCATAGCTTAATTTACACTATATAGCCAAGTATATTCACTGGTCTGCCTTTACACGCATATGAGCTCGAGTGATATCCCATTCTATTCCATTGAGTTTAATGTGATGAAAAAGCCCAATGCGATGTAGCTAATGAGTCACCCACTGTCCCACGGTCTCCTGCTTGTTGTCAGGTCATGGGGAGATTTGCTGTTGGACATATTTCCCAGCTTGCTGTGTGACAGCAGCAGGAGTGAAGTCGGCCTCAGAGAAGGGATGCCCAGAGGACTCTTACTGGTAATTATGACAGTATGAACACTTGCCTGCTGTGCAGCCATATATGTATTCCCATAAAGCATTAATTCCAAACTGATACTGACAATGCTTTTTCTGTCTGTGGACACTGAAGAATCTATGCCACCATATAAAATGGTTTTCTACTATACACCCAGTCAAAAGTTTGGACACACCTTCTTGTTTAATGCTTTTTCTTTATTTTAATGAATATTTACATTGTAGATTCTAACTGAAGGCATCAAAACTATGAATGAACACATATGGAATTGTGTAGTAAACAAAGAGTGAAATATCTCAAAACGTGTTTTAGATTCTTTTCAAAATATCCACCCTTTGCTTTGATTTCTGCTTTGTGCACTCTTGGCATTCTGTCCATGAGCTTCACGAGGTCGTCACCTGAAATGGGTTTCCAACAGTTTGGAAGGAGTTCGCAGAGATGCTGAGCACTTGTTGGCCCTTTTTGCCTTCACTCTGCAGTCCGTCTCATCCCAAACCATCTCCATTGGGTTTCGGTGAGGTGACTGTGGAGGCCAGGCCATCTGGCGCAGCACTCCATCACTGTCCTTCTTGGTCAAATCGCCCTTACACAGCCTGGAGGTGTGTTTGGTTTCACTGTCCTGTTGAAAAATATGTTTTCCAGGCAGCTTGATAGTGTAGTGGTAAGACTACAACAACTCGCAGGAGTCGCGAGTTCGATTCCTACCCTTTATTCCGGTACGTCTGTTGCTAACGGAGGAGATCATTCCTACCGCGAGAGTCACCACATTCCCGAACCAGAAACCGTGGGTGGACAGATCGATCCGCGCTGCAGTGAACGCCAGGAATGCTACCTAAAACGAGGGCCAGGCGGCTAATGCTAACTACCGCCCGACAACCGAGGACGGTGACGTCATCAGTGGGAGACCTGTGATCAGCATTGCGGAGCACGATGTCCGAGCGGCACTGAGGAGAGTGAACACAAGGAAAGCGGCAGGGCCAGACGGCATCACCGGCCGTCTGCTGCGCTGCTGTGCTGACCAGCTAGCAGGTGTGTTCACTTCCATCTTCAACGAGTCCCTGGCGAAGTCTGTGGTCCCCACATGCTTCAAAAGAGCAGTCATCATCCCTGTAGCCAAGAATAAAAAGCCCTCATCGCTGAACGACTACCGGCCAGTTGCACTGACCTCAGTAGTAATGAAGGTGTTCGAGAGGCTGCTGAAGGACATCATCTCCTCCTCCATCCCAGTCACTATAGATCCACTCCAATTCGCCTACCGACCCA
>VUQR01010038.1:13482-24163 GCA_015108515.1 Hemichromis elongatus | reverse complement strand
ACACGTACCGCCGTTGCATATTTAAAATACAAAATATGAGTAACTGTATTCCGTTACAGTTACCGTTTAAAAAGGCGGTATTCAGAATAGTTACTTTGTTGAAATAAATAGATTACACGGCATCTTTTCCTGTTTCATATGTTAGGCTGTGCTCTATCCTTTTTTGATAATTCCATGCTGGTGGAAACCCAAACAAAACACGCAATAAGAGGCTCTGATGTCTCCTCTCACGGCCCATTTCATCCTACCTGCCACCAGCATAATGTTGTGAAGAAATATTAAATTGTTATACAAAAAATGATTTAATATGAAGGCAATAGGCAGAGTGTTAAAGTCGTAAAGAATGTAGCCTGATGGGTAGTGTAGTCAATGCTGCAGGGAAAATTCACTGCCATATACCGGTATGTGTCTGTGAGCATGAGGGGGGGAGAAAAGGGAGAGCCGAACAGTACGAGTTGTCACCAGTGTTGCCAACTTAGCGACTTTGTCGCTATATTTAGCGAGTTTTCAGACCCCCTTAGCGACTTTTTTTCTAAAAGCGACTAGCGACAGATTCTGCGACTTTTTCTGGTGTTATTGGAGACTTATTTATGATGACTTTTTGACGTGAAAGCGCGTATCACTCTTACTCTCACCAAGCAGCGGGTGCTGCCGTGGGCACCTCACCCGTGCCAAAGCGCTCACAGGTGGAGGATAGTCCTCCCCCAGCTGGTATCAGGGCAGGAGATGTTCACACCTACATATCCAAACTGCAAATGAATCGCGCATGAGCGAAGCCGCTGCTCCCTTTAAGGCAGTCAGTTCTTCTTTTACTGTTATGTTGTTTTGTGGAACACAAGGTTTTAAACTACTTATAAACACACACACAAACTAACTCTACCAGAGTGCCTATTTCGGGTCACTTTTACAGTCCAAGCCCAGATAAAGGAGGAGGGTTGGAAATGTTACAAAATAATTGCTAAAATAATTTAATTTGTAGATCTAAATAAATTCTAAAGGCATTTAGGACGTTTTTTTTACGCACCTTATGTTTCTTCCACAATGTTATTTCTGTCTCCTACAACGTAGGTTACAAATACATTAGCATGACCAATTATGCAAATTAGGCGATGACATCATTTAGCGACTTCTAGCGACTTTTAGGACAGCCAATAGCGATTTGTCTTACTGAGGAGTTGGCAACCCTGCACACAGATGATTATTTAGGTTGAAGAAAATAAAACGGCCATGATCTGTCAGCAGTGCTGAGAAACGCACTTTTAAAAGTACTTAAAGAGAAATCTGTTTCATTACGTCATTACCTACTGACAAACACACAAGCTTAGATGGGTTCATTATATATCCAATACGTGTGTAACCTCCTGTACCTCTGAGTGCCTTGACTTTACCTCACTGAATAGCAGTGAATAGCGAATAGCCCTCAGCTTTACCTTAGCTAACGCCAATCTTGCTTGTTTCCCTCAGCTTTAGCCTGCCTAAAAGCTAGCCATAAGGAGTTGTAGCATGGGCATTATATACCTCTTCAATGGTCTCCCCATCAGCATTGTATAGTTATGATTAACTTGAAGGGCTTCTTAAAAACATAAACCACAACAAGCTTGTTAATTGATAGTTGTGACAGGCTCACTTTTGAAGCCAGCCTTAAGTGGCCATTAGAATAACAGAGAGCTTTTGCCTCTTCCACATTGGCTCCATTTTAAAGCTGTGGGGATTGCTCCTTGTTTGGCAGCACAATTCTTCTTAATAACAGCCTGGCTACAGTATGTGAGCATTCATTCAGTCATCTATTCATTTCCCAGACAACTTTTCCAAGGATTGAGCTTCTCTGACAAGCACACACCAGGTTAAACTAACATGCATATTTTTGGACTGTAGGGGGGAAACCAGAGCTTTGAACACCAGGTTCGAATTAAAACTGCACTAATTTGATTCTGTTCCAATACTGGGGTTAGTAAACAAAACAGATTTTCTAAAAAAAATGTCTTATCTATTGTCTGTCTTTCATATTAGCAATCAATCTGCACAGTATACACTTTTAAACAGATACGGCTTGTCATGTAGTCGAATGATACATTTCACCAGTGGGAGATTACATCACCTCAGATAACTGTTAAGGAAGCATTTATCTTTAGCTCGTCTTTGCAGTTATTCTGTGAAGTGACTGCAGAGTGATGTGTTTTATGTCCTGGTCATAAATCTACATGAATTCAGAGCTCCCAGGGTCACAGTCAAAGTGTTATTTATGTCATATAAATGAGAGGTCCTCAACCCGCGGGCCATGGACAGGTACCGGTCCGTGAGTCGTTTGGTACCGGGCTTCGAGAGAGTTGAGACTCGGGTGTGAAATTTTTGGTTTTCAAGGTTTTTATTGTTTTTTATCATTCTTATTTATTGTTTTTATCGTTAACTCAGTTTCCCTGGGTCTTTTTTTTGTGTATGTTGTGAATAACTTTTCTTTTTTTTATTGTACTGGTTTTTATTTTGTTGTATTTATTCGGGACACGTTTAAGGCCAGTCCGTGAAAGGTTGGGGACAGCTGATATAAATGACTGAAAATGATACGCTTTTTCATTTTCAGGCTAAATCTGAATACAATTTAGTATTTAGACATTAACACCTAGTGTATCATATTTGATACATACAGTTCTTTGGGAGTTTTTGTGAGACGTATATCATCAGTGTGTCCTAGATAAATTACAAAATAAATTTTTAAGCCATTAAAAAAAGCCAGTTCTAGCAAATACAAGTTACACGTCATTTATAAAAAACAAATCTTTCAGGTGGTTTAATAAACTCTCCACTCTCTCTTTTCAAAAAAAACAAACAAACATGATTTTTATGGCATTTTTTTTCATGGTTCAGGTTTTCAGTGTCAAATGTCTAAATATGATGCATAATAGTCATTCAATACAAAACAAACTTCCAGGTTCATGTGCACCACCACTTAAAATGCCAGTAATATTTTGTAATATTCAGATTTCTTGTATGGGCAGCCTGTAAGAACACATTGGAAAAAATCTTGGAAATGCCACTTCTGTGTCCCCAGGTGTGTAGTAATTCATGAAAATACAGCCAATGCATGTGTATTTTAAATAACTTCCATACCTGTGTATTACTGCTGCAGGTTAACACATCTGGACACATGTTGGACACATGTTTTCTTTTCCTAATAAAACCGACTGTGGGGGTTTCTCTCACTGAGCCACTTACCTTGTAAAATCTGGTTTTGTGGTTGATTTGTCAGCAACTCTACAGCTATATTAACATAAATGACCTTTTGTTTGCAGGTCAGACATTTGCAAAGGTTAGTATTTAGCTGCAATTTATCATGAACCCTGTGTGCTTCACTGGAGTTGTGGCTGACATGGAGCTCCACAGGGCTTACCTCCTTCTCCCATGTGCAAGAGTAAAGATTAACTCAGCAGCTGCGTTCTGATTTCATTTTAACTCCCTGTATAAATCACTTGCCATAGTTGTGAGAACACAGGAGATTACCGTTGCATATTCACTACTTAAACTGACCCACTAATTGATGAGTTGTCAAAACTCAGCAGCTTTATTCGGACCTAAAAAGAATAAACTTGTGTTTTGGTCGAGACCCAAACAATCTGTATCTAAAATTCTTTATTCAGTATACCTGTTCAACTGTTCACTAGCTATCTAATGAGTCGATCACATGGCAGCAGTTCAGTGCATTTAGGTTAATACGAGATGCCAAAGTTCAAAATGAACATCAGAATGGGGAAGAAAAGTGATCTAAGGGACTTATTAACAGTTGCTGGTGCCAGATAGGCTGCTCTGCGGAATTCAGAAACTGCTGATCTGCAGGGATTTTCCCATAAAACCATCTCTAGGGTTTACAGAGGATGGTCTGAAAATAAGAAAATACCAGTGGGCAGCAGGTCTCAGGGTGAAAATGCCTTGTTGATGTCAGAGGTCAGAAGAGAATGGGCACCACTGCTTGAAGCTTAGAGGACGCCCAAGGTAATTCAAATAAGCACTTGTTACAGCCAAAGTATGCAGAAGAGCATCTCTGAATGCGGAGTATGTTAAAGATTGAAGCAGATAGGCTACAGGAGCAGAAGACCACACCGGGTGCCATATCTGTCAGCTATGAACAGAAACCTGAGGCTACAATTCACACGAGCTCATCAACGGTGAACAAGATTGGAAAAATGTCGGCTGGTCTGATTGGTTTGGGTTTTTTCTGTAATGGATGGAATTTGGTGTAAAAAGATGAACGCGTGGATCCATTCTGCCTTCCATAATAGTTCAGACAGGTGATGATGGTATAATGTTGATTACATCCTCTTGAAAAACTTTGGGCTCCTCAGTACTAACTGAACACAGCCTACCTGAGCGTTGCTGCTGAGCGTGTCCATGCCTTTATGGCCACGGTGTACTTCTGATGGCGGCTTCCAGCAGGATGATGTTGCATGTCACACAGCTCAGATCCTCTTGTACTAATTTTCTGAACATGACAGTCAGGTCACTGTCCTCAAATGACCTCCACAGTCACCAGGTTTCAATCCAACAGAGTACTTTGAAGTATTGGGAGATTCCTATCATGGATGTGCAGCCGTGTGTGATGAAAAAGTAAAGCTGTAAAAGGAGGTCCAACCCACCACCATCAAGTATATAGCATGCCTTTGCACTCACTGGCATTACATTACAATATACATATTTAAAATGTTTATTCGTTGCATATACAACTTTATCTGTCATACACACACTGGTGGATGCTTCAGGGCTGACTTGTGGTTCAGTATCTTGCCTAAGAACCAAACAGCATTGCCACTAATCTGAATGGTGATGGTTCAATCCACAGCTACTTCTTTGCAACTTGAAGTGTCCGTGGGTAAAGCACGACACCCCAGATCCCCTGTGGATGCATCTGTCAGTGTTTATACGAGTATATTATATCACATCACCATTTAGCTCAGTGCACGCTAATCTGTACCAAAGAGCCACGGGTATGAATGTAGGCTCTACTTTTGCCTAAATGTTCTCAAATGTTATGCTTATGATATCTGATCTCAGATTTGCTTATTTTTCTATCTAACTCACTATCCGGCTCAAGCTCATCACAATCATAACTCATCTCGCACACACTGAACCTGGCACAACATGCTAGTATGTTAATGTGCTTGATGTGGTCTCCAGCTGGATCCTGGCAGTGAGAATCAGCCTCTGCCAACATGTCTCCTAACATCCAAAATGCCATTCATACCCAAAGGTTGGCACATACCTGAGCTGCTCGATATCAGGTCTTTTACCCAGAGCTGTTGGCGAGGCCTGGATGAAAGTATTAGGCATTAGATTTAGCCCCCTGAAATGAATGACAGACACTTAGCTTACTTGGGAAAGTTTTCTTTTTCCCTAGACTGTTGGTTTTACATTCATTAGATTGACATTTTTATATAAATCCAATTCACTGCTTATACATGATTTCCACCCTGACATTTGCTGTTAGCTATTCTAATAAAACACACCTCTGTTCCTGTCATGATCCTGGGTCATGACAGTTCCATAGTGCAGTAAACTGGAATGTCAGTCTGTGAGTTTGAAATCTTTATCTTTCGCTCTTCAGCTTTGCACTGCTCAAACACCGATGATGGATGTGCCTTTTTTGTTTTATTCTGTATGTAGTTGTTTGTGCTCTTGCTTGAAATGTGGCCAGTGAAGGAATTCAGTTTAATTTATAGCCGAGGCATTTTTAAAGTTTATCTTAGTCTAAGACATTCTGCATGAGAGCGTTGGCTAAATACTGACTAACTAAAGTGTCTGAAAGTGTTTAAGGAATTCTCGAGGAGTACTTGATGTAAAAAAAATTTAAATATTTGTAAGCCTGATTAGTCACTTTTGACCCGGCCTGCCGCCTTCATGCAAACACGCATATTCACGTACACGCATCAACAAAGACAAACATCGTTTGTGAGGTCGGTTGCATAAGATGCCTTGTCAGTTAAAAGCATGAGGAATATGATAGGTAATATGCAGGTGGAAATGCAGCCTTAAGTAAATCATCCTAGGGGTCGAAGGGGAGGAACAGCAGATACATTACCTTTTAACAAAGCCCAGATTAGCCATTTCCAGCAAATGGTTTGGCACGAGACCAGTCCTCAAAGCAGGACCGTCTCACCGTACACTCCTCGCCTTGGAGCCTCTCTAAATGGGTTTTGTTTTGGAAATGCCGTAGGCCAACCATACATTAATAGACTATAAAAAGACTACCACTTGTGTAGGGTTTTACGCCGCCAGCTTATCTCGATCTGCAGAGTTTCCATTCGCAGCGCTCAGATAAGCCTTCGCACCGACTCACGTTACAGGATCATGCAGGTCTTCTCTTGGTCACATCCAGGCGTTTCGATGTTAATGGAAACCTGCGGGGCGATCATTGCCGCAAAGTTCACCGTGCTGTTGACAATGCCACTATAGCAACACAGTCAACTATGGGGAGATGCGAACCAAGGGGACGCGAGCTGAATATTTCTCACTATTTGCTGAATTAAAAGCTTTGTCCACACTTCCAGTGAGTGGATGCTTTTAGAAAAATAAACCACATTGCTAAGATTTATTTGCATGTTGCTTTCATTGAGCCAATGGATATATACAGCTAAAACCGCCAGCTTTTCTTTCCAGCCATCTACTAAATGGTTTTAAATGCTTCAAGGGCGATACTGATATCAGAGTTTTGGTATTGGAGCTGTCAATAGCTCATATTTTGCGCTGACATTCAATATGGTTCATTAAAATTTGACCAAAGTCAGGCACCAAAATGTCAATATTTTTTTTATTCCTGACAGAGAAGAAAAGACTGGAGCAGCATTCATGGGTAATAAGATATTAAAGTGTTCCAGACAACTGAAGCCCAGACAAATGGAATAAATAGGTTTAGTGACTCCCTTTAGCATAAGGATCCATTGCTTTCCTAAAAAATCAAACCAACCTTCTCCATTATTCCTGAAATCAAAGTTCCTAATGAGCTCAGCAAAATGGAAAGCTCTCTGCGTTCCTGCATCCTTGTGTCTTTTTCCTTTTTTTTTCTACAAATTTTTGACTCAACGGCCTCCAGTTTTATTGCGCAGTTTAAATGACACAGTGCAGACGGGACGTTTGAAATGCTGACAATGCTAACAGGTTAATTCCTGGAGCCACGCTGTCTGGTCTCAACAGATATACACAACAACACCTTTCTGTATGTCCTTGGAAGTGGAACTGTTTGTGTGCACTCGAGTGTTTGTGTATCGCGCGCTCCCCGCGTGTATATGTAAAGTGCCGACTTGATGAAGTGGAAGGGGAAAAATTACGACCTGCGTTCTCTGCTGTTCGTTATTTTCCATCTAAGGGGAACGCAAAGACGTAAAACACAAATACACCTGCCCACACAAAGACTCGTGCACGCACACACACACGCGCGCACACACGCCGTCTACAGCATATCCAGAGCAACTTGAGCACATAAACATAAAATTGGAGCACATATGCGTACGCACGTAATAACACATACATAAACTGACAGACGTAAGCAGCATTTGATACGTACATTTTGGGCACATACGCTACATGAGCTGAACGTGGCACATGGTGCTGACAGTGACATCACAAATCAGTACTTTAATTTTTATAAGCACCATGCAGATTATGCCCGTTGGTATGAATATGTTTATACATTACGTAATGTAGATAGAAAGTCCCCAAAAAGTTTCCTTTTCTTTTACTGTCATTGTTAAACATAGTCGAAGGATTTCATGTGCAAAAACCGTTAAACCATTGCACAAAGTGCCATAACTGTGCTGTGGTTACAGTACACAATTTGAAAAACTGTAACTGATATGTTGTAAACTTTGTTACAGCTCAGCTGATCCAAAAATTGCGCACATCAAAACGTGTTTACCGGTCTGCGGCAGACACGTCCGCATGTGTCTAACAAATTCCATGAAGCGTTTTGGAGCCCCAGAGGGAGCCGTGTGAAGTCTGAAACATGTCTTCAAATGATTTTTGCTTGGGCCAGCATCAGCTGGCGAAGAAGACAACATTTGCGGCGATGAGGAAAAATGTTGAGTTATAAAACTGCTCAGACAGTTTCAGTGTTTTGTTGCTGTGTTGGGGAGAAGGGTAACAGGCTGTGTCAAAAAACAAAAAAAAAACAAAAAAAACACATTTTGATTATCCACACAGCCTGAAATTAAAAGTTCATTTGGTGCAAATTGTCCAAGAAAGCATCTAAAGGTTTGGAATCGTTGTTGCACTGACCCCTGTGGGTTTAAGTTGTCTAGTCACGCCCAAAATCTGCACAGTGGTGTCTTGGTTTCCAACTTGCTAGTTCCTTTGCCTTTCTGTGTGGAGTTTGCACCTTTTCCATTTCCCTGTGTGGGTTTCCTCCAGGTTGTCCGGCTTCCTCCCGCAATCCACACGCATGTCAGGTTAGTTAGTTATTAGAACGCTGCCATAGGTGTGAATGCCAGATCCTTAAAGTACTTAGGAATAAACTAAAAAGTTCAGCTGTAGCTTTGTACAATACCTTATCACAGTTATAGTTTAAATAATTCCACCACTAGATGGCAACACATGCAGGATTTTCAAAGCAATTTCAGTGACTCCAAGAAAATCTAATAAACACACCAACCTTTATTTAAAATATTGAGGGGGTTTTGGTATAATTTTAACTCATCAATCTTAAAGCTCACTTGAGATTCAACAGAAATGCCTCCGAACAAAAAATAATTGTGAGAGCAGAGCTTTGAGCATCTGTTGCTGAGATGTTCTGAGATGCTGCTTGATCCCTTGGACTGCAGTTGCAGTGCTGAGCAATAGAAAATGCTGGCAGTTGAGCGGTGTAGATGCACTCCGAGAAACTCTCGGATGAGTCCTCTGGCATTCAAAACACAACACCACCCAAAGAAGACATCTAGTCACGAGTTTGCACACTTTGTGCAAACTTTGTTATTGTTCCTTGAAGTCCGAATGATGCATGGAGAGGAGGAGGGTGGGACAGAGGGAGTAACAGATGGATTGATGTATGAACAGATCTTTGGGGAACCCCGGATTTGCATTGAGAAAAGAATGAGAGCAAAATAAGGGAAAAAAGAACAGGAACATCGTGTCCCCTCACCAGTGATGATATGTATAACGTGCATCCTTTACTGGGGCTTGTTTTGGGAGCATATTTTCTTTGTAATTTGTCATCCTCTCTTCATCCGTCGTCTCATGCCCAGCTGAGATTTAGTGGATGCATCATTAATCCACTCTGCTTTACTATCTTAATCCAGCTCATTATCACTGCTCTGGTTTGACTAAAGGAGCTCAGGTTTAGGTCTTGCAGGGTTTGCCGCTCCTGTTGGTTTTGGAGGGAACACTGACTCACCGCAGCTCTTCGCCCTGGAGCTGACTACTAAGACATTTAACCATCACAGTTCACTCTGTGCAGTTTTCTGTGGCTTCTGGAGTCATTTGTGACCACTTTTTCTCCCCCTTCGCTTTTATTTCTTTGTGTCAAACTCCAAAAGAAAAAAAAAAAAGAAAAACTGACTCCGCTTCAGATGTGTATGGTTGAAAGCAAGAGATGTGAGGGCGATAACGCTGATGGAGGCATGTCAGGGAAACCAGAGAAAAAGCCATGGGGGAAAACAGCGGTTATGAAAGCTTTCAACATCTTCTGTAAACCAGGTTTGAAACAATCACGGCTGAAATGAAGCAAAGAAAACACTAAACATGTGCAACACTATGAGGTGCAAACAAATCACACGTATCAGAGCGATTAGAGAGAAAACGAGGTGCCCGTGTGGATCCAGCTTCATGTAAGACAGATTATGTAATCCAGGGAAAAAATCTAGGAATTGACAACAAATATTAAAGTAGCCTTTTTTTGTTTTAGGTTCATATGCACTAATACCATAGCACCAAATGCTATCTGCCTTTGGAAGCGCTGAGCAAAGACTTTCAGTTATGTGCAAATGGAGATTCAAAAGTACACTGTAGACCTTTATCAGGGAGCTCCTCCGGAGTTTGTGACTGCTAACAGCGCCTTCTAGTGTTCAACACCTAAACGGACGTGAGTAAATCACCTCCGTGGATCTTCAGCCTGCAGGAGCAGGATGAGATAAACCGATAGCCACGTTTAGGAAATAATTGTGGGCCAGTTTATCAAGCGGTGAGTGAATATGGGAAGGAAAGTCGACACGGCTTCCTGACTCTCTGCTGGTAGTGAAGAAAGAAAGAAAATCTGCCCTAAAAGCTGAAGAGATGGGAATAACAGCCCCGAGTGTGTGATCGAGAGCGCATATGTGGTGGACCCCCACACACACAGACAGACACACACGCTGAAGCAATCAGGCGCTGTTCTGCATACAGGCTATAAAATAATAGAAGCCGGCTAAACTTCAGTTGTCAGCCTCAAACGCAGACTTCGTGACATCTTACCCCTCTCTACTCTTTCTTTAGCAGGCTCTTCTTTCTTGCACATGACTCTGTGTTCCTTCTGCGTGTTCGCGCAGGTGTGCGTGCGTGTGTGCGTGTTTGTGAGTGTGTGTGTGTGTGAGAGAGAGAGAGAGAGAGAGAGAGAGGGGTAGCACATTGGTGGGTTTCCCTTCTGGCTATATTTCTAACACAAATGTGCCCAGTGGAAGCAGCAACAGGTGCAGGCTTTAGTGCGGAGCAGGTATCCCTGTTAGTGATATCT
>VUQR01010038.1:0-13462 GCA_015108515.1 Hemichromis elongatus | reverse complement strand
TATAGCTCTAAGTAAATTATATGACACACCTTCTCACGATTTCCACCCTGAACGCAGCACTGACGATATTCCATCCAACCCCGTGGCAAAAACACACAGTATTATGACTCAAGTAGGGGGTTACCGGTGATCTCGTTTTTATGACCGCGGGGGAATCGTTATGTAACGTAAGGTAACGATGTTTCCTTGAGGCTTAAATAAAAGTTTTCGGGATAAAACGATCACAAGTTAGAATAGATATAAAGGTAATTATTTTGCGCGTAAAACGTATTTCCCCCCTTTGTTTTGTGCCAGGAATCTAGTGTGAGGTTTCCCCAGATTTTATTTCTGAGAATCAGTAGTTGAAATATTCGTCTTTTCTTTTGTTTTTAGCGTTTTAAGTGTGAGAGTTTATTACAGAATTGCTTTTATAAATTCTATAGGCAGCACAGAAGCCTACAGGTTTCGACGAGCTGAAATGTTTTGATGAGGGCTGCTGTTGCCTTTTGCCTCTTGCACCTCGGCATCAGCTCAGCCTTCAGGGTGAAAGAGCGATCCTCCTGCTCCTGAAAAAAAAAGTTTGGCCCCATGCCAAACTGTGGAACAAGTGCGCCTCCCCTCCCTGCTGTTTAGCGTATTCATAGTTAGGGGTTTGGGCTGTTTTTTAAAAGGCAAGGCTGCTCTCAAGTTGATCAGTCTGCTCAAGAAACTTGTGGTGGAGAAAGTACCGGAGTCCAAACAGACGGGGGGAGAGATTTTGTGCGCAGAATTGCTTTGCTCCAGCTGAGGACAACATTTCTGGGGGGAAGAATAGCGCACTTACTTTTAATTGGTCCTTTAAAGTCCTTCTACAGCGTTCACAGAAAAAAGCTTACATTAATGTTTTTTTTTAGATAGCAACACTCTTGGATAAAGACTCTTGGCTTTAACTGTAAAAATCGGATTATCTGACTGAGGCATTGTGTTCATTAGACCAGGTTACTTTTCCCCTCCTCTTCGCATTGAGGTTAAGTTATAACTGAAGAGAACGCCAACAATGTTTCTGAGTTTTTGCCTCCTGGTGACATTTATCTTGGGGCTGTCCGGATGCTTGGGCTCATACGTTCCGTGCGAGCCTTGTGACCAGAAGGCGCTGTCCATGTGCCCTCCGGTGCCGGTCGGCTGCCAGCTGGTCAAGGAGCCGGGCTGCGGCTGCTGCCTAACGTGCGCACTGTCTGAGGGACAGGCGTGCGGCGTTTACACCGAGACTTGCGCCCAGGGCCTCCGCTGCCTGCCGAGGAGCGGGGAGGAGAAACCCCTGCACGCCCTTCTCCACGGCAGGGGAGTGTGCACCAACGAGAAAGGATACAAACCTGCCCACCCGCCCATAGGTAAGACGCGCACTGCTGGGTGACTGAATGCATGCTTGGGAGCGAACGAGGGTTTAAAACGTGTGAGAAATGTAAACGTCTCGTGTGCATCGGGACCCGGTGGGTCTTCTCTCTCCTCTGTTTATCAGTGTTTGTTGACATCTTGTCCCACGCCGGGATCCAGCGTGTGTTACTCTGAAAAGGGCTGCTGCAGCCTCAGGGACCAACCAAAAGGCAGCACAGTAGCCTGCTCTGTTTTATAAAACGCAAAAATCTCCTTTTTGAATTAAATTGAACCCCTTTTCTCACTTACTGCCTCCTTACTTAGACCACCCGAAATAGTTCTCCTCCATGTAACAGAAGCGCAGAGCCGTTGAGCGCGAGCAGCCGGTACCGGCACGTTTTTTTGACAGATGGTTTAAGGTGGCATCTGATTAACTTTTATCCACTGCCTTGCCTCAACTGGCTGTAGGAGCTCATTCCGGCTCTCTGCGCAGAGCACACATGCTCCTTCTGGTGTCAGGCTGAGCATCTAGGTGTAACACAAAGGTTTTATCGGGCTGGATCTCCACAATAATAACGCGGCGTGAACAAACACTCCGCTCGTGTCGCCCGGTGCCGGTTAATCTGCTGCGGGCGGATCGACGCTTAGCTGTGGTGAACGCACATGGCGTGTCCCGGCTGAGCTGCGCCTGCAGTGCGGGGCAGTGGCTGTCAGACTGCGGTTTAGCAAAACCCGAAAGTGGTTGACAATGATCCAGACAGTCCCCGCTTTAAAATATTTACAGGCTTAGAGTCTTTTTGAAACAGTTTCCGCGCCTCTCTTTTCTCTTGACGCAGGTAGCCGTGGACTGAATGTGGGTTTGTTTTATGTAAGGAATATTCAGATAAAAATCGGGTTCATGCTTCAGCCTCCTTTAACATCCAACTCTAACAAGTGTCTGTCAAAGCCCTCGGTTTTCCATCCACACGCCAGAGCTGTTCTCTGTTTTGCGCCTTTCCCGTCCAACTGCTTAAACTGTGAAATCAATCCACGAACAAAGAAAAGGCTTCTACTGTATGGGAAGAAATGAGCTGCCACTCTATAAACTTTGGATCTCGTTAACGCAGAATTTAGGCAGATTTGGGTCTGCAGGCTACCCCTATGGGTGGTGTTTCCAGTGGGATTACCACTAAATCTGTGTGCGTGAGAGAAAAGAGAGAAAGACGGAGATAGACAGACAGAAAGAGAGAGAGAGAGAGAGAGAGAGAGAGAGGGAGGGAGAAGGAGAGCTGGGCCAACAGTCTTGAATGATTTAAGATATTTCTGAGTGGAGCAGACAGGTCCACCTTCACTCAGAGTTTTAGCAGCTTGTCAACAACTAGATAAGTAGGTGGAAACCACAAAGGTTTTGGCTACAAGCCTCACCCTGTAAAATAGGCTACGACTGGGCTCATTTATACTGTTGATGGAGTCATGAGGTTATGTCCACCCTGTGAGCAACCCCTCATTTCTCTTCTATGGGTTCATCTATGACTGCCGTTCCAAAACACTCAGCCAGTCGCAGGTTTTCTAAAGCTTCAGTCACTGTGTGAATTGATGTAGTCTGATGTGTTTGTTTTCCAAGTTTGTGTGCATTTGCTGTCACATATACTTGGGTGGGGCTGTGTGGGTGTGTATTGTATATGATGACACCTCAGGCAGTTTTGTCTCACTTTGCTTTCTACCGACACACACAGACATACACACGCGCGCGCGCAGAACCTGCCTTCTATGTTGGTCCACAGAGGTAACTGGAGCATCTTTTCCTGCCCCGGGCGGTGCATTCATTGCATGGGCTCTCAGTCACAGCGCAATGATTCAGCAGAATGCCTCCGGCGTGCTCTTTCCTCTGAAGGGCCTTCTGTCAAACGGCTCTGCGGACGGGAGCTCGCGAGGTGAGCTTCTGGTTTCCTGTCGTGTGGGGTTGCAGCTGTCTGCGTGCTGTACCAGCACAGAGAGGAGGAGTTCAAGTGTCCACCGCACTCGTGAGGCCACGAGAGCTGCGGCCCACTAAATACTGACTGGGACAGTCAAACAATGGCGGGGAGGAATCTTTGCTATCCTCTAGTCCCCCGCTCCCCCCCTCCCTTTTAAAGAACAAGAATTCTGGCCATCACTCTGCGTCTGGGTTCATGTCCCAGCAGTGCATTAATTCATGTTTTGCTCTTGCACTGTGATCCCAGGAGTGGCTTGGATTGTAAGGCACAGGAGGTGGTATGTGCTCCCGGGGCACTTAGACTTTGTTAGCCCCCTGTGTGTGAATCAGACCCCAGAAAGCTTGCCAACAGATATGACTTCATGGCAGCAGGCCTCCCGTCCTTCAAGCTTCTGAAAAGGCCTTATGTTTTAACAGATTGCTCTTTGCCAAGAAACAAAAGATGATTAGGGAGTGGTTCCAAAACCAGAATACTCTTCTCACCCATGGACAGAAATACTATGCTCCTTATTAGCCTAGCAACAGAAAACCTGCTGCCTTTACTGACAACTTTAATACTTTTACATTTGTCCAGGTCCTTAATGTGCGTGTAAATGCAGTTTTCAGCCACTGCCAGATGGTTTCAGCCTGACATTTGTCGTCGCATAATTTTAGAATGCGATTCAATTCTTGAGCATTACCATCTGCTTTTTCCACGTTCACATCGTCCCTGGCACGGCGGGTGATTCGGCTGTAGCTGAGAAACTGATGCAAACGCTGACTCTCTCCAACTGTAGACTAATGACAACCAGCCACCGTACTCTGTCTGCTGTGTACGTTGCATAAAGACGCGCCACGTTAGATATAGCTCCGGTCACGAGTGACTCCAGCTGCCTCGCAGCTTCACGATGGGCTCGTGGCAAAGGAAAGACTGTACGCGGCTCTCCATCCGTCTCACCTCGAACATCTGAGACAGCGCACTGAAAGCTTACCACGCTGCAGCTCGTGTGCTGGAGGGGCTCAGCAGAGTTATTGGAAAGAACATTTTGCCAAGGTATCACATGACCACTTGAAAAGCTCGCAATTCGTGGCAAAAGATAGTGAAGTGATTTCTTGGATGAGACATTGATACTAGTGAGTTGTTTTTTTGTTTTTTTTTCCCAGGTACAGATTGAGAGTCAACACCACTGGAGTTGTTGCTGGCAAGCACATACCTTCTTTGGCATGCTTGCTTGAATTCTCCCAATAAAATTTTACAGTGGTATTTGTACAGCTTACTGGTCACTGACACTTAATCTGTCGGTGGCAACGGTTGTGAAAGAAATCAACTCTCACTGTAGTGCAGGATTTTATGATGATGTCACGTGTGTTTAGGCCTGAAGTGAGCAGTACAACAAGCTTCTAAAAAGTTTGGCTCCGTTCTCCTAAACGACCATGTAGCGATTCCTAAACTGTATGATGACCGGTTCTCGGTTTTGATTTGAAGAAGCAGCTAGCTTCTCACCCACTGTGCCCCCCCACCCCCATTCTCCCTGTACAGTACATCGACTCTACAGCGCTCGACGCTCGCCAAAATAGCTTCTTCTGCCACTGGGGAGTCAGAACGTCGTCACACCCAGCAATTGTGTTGTGGTAATGGTGACCCAAAAAGAGGTTGCGTCTGTCCATGTGGCTTGTTGAAAACCAAATTCAGATATGGGATGAGACCTCAAACCAAAATTAGCAATGTAGAGTAGAGCGCCATGCGCCTTACTCTAATAATTTACTTTTCGAACGCTCTGCAACATAAAACTGAGCGTTTAGCGTCACGGAAGCTGTAAACAGGTCAGGAAGTTTGCTTACCTATAGCAGCATTTCCTTCTTTGAAAGCTTTTGCATCCTCTCATAGGCCCTGTTTTGCAATTTATAATCCTTGAATTGTTCTTGCTGCTATTTATACCATGCATTCAGAAAAGCAGGAAACTTTTTGATTGCAATGAACATATTCTGCGTGCACAATACCATGGGAAGTGTTATTTCCTGCATATTCAGAAGCTGATTGAGAGCGTGCACAAGGCCGAACAACAGAAATCCCAGTGAAACAACAGGACATGCAGGTCAAAACATAATTCACTTGCACTTGTGGTTAAAAAAAAAAAAAAAAAAAAAAAATCCTGGACAGAATATTTGATAAAGTCCAGATTTTCTCACTGTTCCAGCTGGTTTGGAAGTGAGCCTTTTTCAGTCATCGGCCTCTTAATCCTTGTCATGAAACCACTGCGCATCTGTTATGTCATGTGCAGAGGATGTATCTTATTGGCTTTTTTGGATCAAAACCTCTTAATGAAAACACAAAGGGCTATTCTTGCCATTTCATTCCTTTATGCCGCTGAAACGAACTCTTCGTTTTATCTGAAAAGTCTTTTGCCACAAAAGAGCTCTGGCGCTGGTACCTTTGCCACAATTTGGACCCGTTTCCTTTTCTCATCAGATAACTTTTATGCTGCTGCACACACTCCTTAGCGACTCACACGATCCCTCTTGGCGTGTTCACACCTCCTTTTCTGCTCTAGAAACTGCGGGGTTATTGGGCCGTGCCCTTGCTTTCAAATATTAAGTAGCGGAGGCAGTGTGACAGGGAGGGATGGCTTACTAACATTGTGCTTTATATAACAGATGCCCTTAGGCTCATTTATCCCCACAATTATCTTGTCCTACCCCCAGATGAGATTAAACAGCACCTCTATTCACCGCTCTCTTACATCTTGTAAAGATGTAATTTCAGATGCAGGACACAGACTGACGTTATCAAAGGCAAGACGTAACAAACGTGGTGTAATGTTGGGAAATCCAATGGAAGGTGGGAGAATCCATTGTCCTGTTTCTGTTGTTTTTTTTTTTTCTAAACGATGTTGTTACAGTCTTAAAGACTCAGTGGAGAGAAAAATCAAAAGAAGGAGCAGCTTATCTTTCATTCTTGGACTTCTGCCCATAAGAAACTTGGGATATTCATGAAGCATAATTGTGTGCAGATGTTAATTTTTAAACAGAGGAGTATCAGGTGCACCTCCTTTGGCTACTCCATTCCTCTTGCCCTAATGAAATCTTTAGCCGGAGCAGAGGGAGAAGCGATAGCAGCACGGCTTTGGGCTCGGCTGAATGGAAGAGATGCACATGACTTGGCTCACTTGGCCCTGGTCCAGCGTCTTGGCTGAGTTTCAGGAGTTAAACACAGACCCTCTAAGCCTCCTTTACAAGCTGGGTACCCTTAGCATGGAAAAACTGAGTTTTGTGGCGGAGCCTGAGAGGCCACATCAGAAAAGATGAATTTTTGTGATTTTTTTTTTGTTTGTTTTGTTTTTATTTATTTTTTTTAGCTCAAACATGGAAGTCAGGCACCATTGTCTTTTCGAAAGCTGCATTAATTTTTTTTAAAAAAACCTTCATCTGTCCCACATTGTTAACTGTATTCTCTCCAGACGAGGCATTTTCCCAAAGCGACCGACTTCGACCATTTATATGCCCCAATGAAATTACACATGAAACAAGAATGCTCGTTTAAAAAAAAAAAAACACGGCGCTTATTTTCGCCAGCATATTTTATTGCCAGATATGTGGCATTTTAATCAAGCGCCCCGAGAAAGTATTAGAGTGTACAGCAGAAGTAAAAAGGTTTTCCAAAGCGGTCACATGCACGGTGTACATGAGAGTGCTTGTTTGACGTGTTTATTTATAGCACGCAATAGCCCCTTAGTCTGAGCGGGGAGACACAAGGACATATCTAAACACAAACTGAGGCCTGCCAAGTCATGAGTTGTGAGATTAATTTCAAAGAGACGGCAGTGCAGCGCTGAAGCCAAAGACCCAATTCTGGTAATCACCCTGCCTCCAGCCCCCACCTCCCCCTCCCCTCTCAAAGACTCCCAGACGCTCATGCTGTGTCAGGCTCTTTGAACATCAGTTTCTCTGAGCTCGTATCCTTGTTACGTCTCAGCGCCTTTCTCCAGGCTGGCTCTCTACCAAGAGGCCAGTCAGAGTCATGGCAACTTGTTAAGTCACATTTCTAACATATTGTTATAATCGTAAGTAACATATTCATGTATGGAAGTTGATTTGTCTTCCAGCAGCAGTTGGCCATATAGTTTGCAGCCAACATTCCTCTTTGGTTCAGTGCGCCTGGCCCCGTGCACCACGGCGGGTTTCCTTGTCAGATAAATATAACCAGGGTCATCCACTGGCACCATGGGTTCAGCCATTTGGGGCCTGGCAAAGTCCCCACAATAACTCACTACTTATGGTACAGCTAAGCCAAGAGGGGGGAAGTGGAGGGCTTCTTTCTGTGGCCTCAAAGAACCTCTGGCTGGGGGTCCAGGCTTAAGAGGCTGAGCCCCAAAGATAGGAATAGGGGGAGGGGAGGGACTGGGTTAAGGATAAAGGACCTCAACCTGTAAATATCCTGTCAGAAGGGACTTTCAGATCTCTGAGACTACAGTGCCCCCTGGGGGAGCTGAAATTACACCCAAGGAGTGCATACAATGTGACACAAATGTACAAGCATTTATATGAGTCCATGGCGCAACTGGATTTTCCTCAGCTTGACATTTGAATCAGTTTAATGTGGGACACGTCGCTATAAAGTTACTATACACAGGAGCCTCAGGCCCGGTTACAGTTTAGCCCAGATAACATGTTAGCAGTTTTTTCCAAGCAACACGTGATCCAGGCTTCTCAATTAGTAGAGGTCTTAATGCTCACCAGCATGTCTCACTTTCATATAACAGACATTAAAAGTTGTTTTGCGCATATTTTTTTCTTACATATTTTGTGTCTTTTTCCCTCACGGCTATAAATAGAGCACAGGGCCCTTCGATAAGTGGGGTTGGGTGAGAAAAGATGATTTCGAACTATGCTCTTACCAGTAGGAGTTCATCAGCTGTTGGCCAGAGCTGCAGCCTTCCCTCCTCCCTAAACAAATGTTAAACAACAGTTGGCACAAACTCTGGGAAAAGCACCCACCTTTTTTTTTTTATATATGAGAAGGCAGAATTCATCATTTATGCAGATAATTTTATTTCAATTGAATTCAGTTGAACTTTACTTGTACAGATGACTATACAACAATGTAAAATAATATCCTAAATGTGATTTTATTCTGTTTGTTAAATATTGCAAACACAAATCTCATATCACTGGTAATATTTTACATTAATATGTTATTAATGTCATTTGATAGGACAGAAATGTTTAAAGTTACAGTTAAAACAACTACCGTGAAATGATATGAGAAATGATGTGAGATAAAAGTGAGAAGGAACTTTGTTCGAGACTTAGTTGCTTCTTGCTCTCTGTGTATATATGATTTCATTTAGTATATAAAAGCTAAATATAAAATATAATATGTTTATTTTTATATTTAAAAATAGTTTTCTTTCATTTTTTTAACTAAAAAAATCCAGTAATAATAATGCTACCACTGGGCTCCCAAAATTTTCCAACTCTGAATTTTAACGTAAGAGACGAGCACATTAACGCTACGTCAGGACGAACAGAATCAGCTTCTTGGGATTTCCTCACATGGATGGTTGAGCATGCATCAAGACACATTAACATAGAATTCCAGTTGAACTTGCTGGATGTGCATAAAAATGTCATTTAAAAAAAAAAAATAAAAAAGTAACCTCTTTCTCTTGTTGTGGTTTTTTTTGTGGTGCAGATCGCGAGTCCCTAGAACACGAGGACACCAAAACCACACAGAGTACTGGCGGGGTTAGACCACCACCACTCTATCCCAAAGAGATTGTGAACAGCAAAAAAGTCCATGCAGTGCGCAAGGAGCAGAAGAGGAAGCAAGGCAAGCAGCGCACCATCGGCTCAACCATGGATTACTCTCCTCTGCCCATTGACAAGCATGAGCCTGAATTTGTAAGCATTCCAAAGTTTCGTGTGGTTTTTGCACATCCTCGTTAATAATACGTATAAAAAAAAATAATTTAATTAAGGAGTAACTTTTAAAAATGTAGTCTTTGCTGCCACTCGTAGTTGTTTGGTTATAAACCATTGTGCTGCATTTCTCTAAAGGGTCCATGCAGGAGAAAACTGGATGGCATCATTCAGGGGATGAAGGATACTTCTCGTGTAATGGCTTTGTCTTTGTACCTTCCCAACTGTGACAGGAAAGGATTCTTCAAACGCAAACAGGTGAGCCTTGATTCGTTACACATTATATATCCTCACCCAGCCCTTTGAGACAACATTTGACCAACATTTAAAACTGCATAATTTTCAGTAAACATAGTTATTTCAGTGAAATGACAGCAATCAGCGGACTTGCTTGCTAGCTGTTAGCTTAAACTTTAGCCCCTTGTTACTAGCCTATATCCCTACGAAATGCAAAAAAAACCCCCATTGTCATGATAACAGTGGTAAGTTCGGGTTAGCAAGCTGCCTCCAAATGCTGCATCATTCTACGACATAGAAAATTATTTCGGTTAATTTGAGCTAAATAGCTAACAAATATTTTACTTACAAAAAGCAGGGCACAGACGTCTCAAATGGGATTAACGACAGTTAACTGTGCAACATCCTAAGAAGTCAAATACAGTGACTCGAGTTCGCAGAGAGCTAGCTAGCATCCACCAGTCACTCAAAGCAGCCCCAGCTCTAAAAATGAAAAGTTTATTTTTGCTAAAATGCAAATCTCCCCCATAATTATTAAGAAAAATCACCACTTTGGATTAACTCACTGTTTTCTTCTCCACAGTGCAAGCCATCTCGTGGTCGCAAACGAGGCATCTGCTGGTGTGTGGACAAGTACGGCGTTCAGCTCCCCGGCACAGACTACAGCGGAGGCGATATTCAGTGTAAAGACCTGGAGAGCAGCAGCAACAACAACGAGTGAAACTGGGAGGGCCATTTCGACCTCCCCCGTCCCCCAACCCTTAACCACCACGTGACCCAGGGCCCACGCCTCCTCTCTGAATCACACCTGTATGCTCCGCCCTACGTTCGCTTCAAGATTTGTTTTTTCAACTTAAAAAAAGAAGAAAAAAATCCAATCGCAAAACAACAGGCTGAAAAAAGACACCTGTATTTTTTTTCCTTTCTTTTCAGTTGACCAAGCACTCTTCTCTAAATGAGGGTCAAAGTCCCAGAAGATTTGCTAGATCCTTTGACTATTATGATCACGGGACCGCCCTTCTATGAGCCTGGTCCCTTGGCTGCAGATCCATGAAAATATATGCAACTAATGGATATATTTTTATAGAAGCTGTGGGTTTGTGTGAGGTGAAATTAAAACAATTGTAAAGAAGAAAAAAGAAAAAAAAGAAACAGCATCAGGCATATTGATTGAAAACAGATCAGTTTTAGGCCGTGGAACACGATGCCACTGTGGAGCTGACGATTGGCCAGAGTAATTTGTTTTTGTCTGTTCTCCAAAAGAAAAAAACAAAGAAGAGATAGGGATATGCTGTAACAGTTGACTCTATCTGGGTTCTGTCAGAGCACTTATGAATAGGGGAACCTGCTTGGATATGTGTAAAAAGAAAATCACAAAATGATGCGTGCATGGACGCGTGCATGTGTACAGTTCGAATGTGTAGTGTGTATGTTGGTATATGACGGAGTGAGCCTATTACAGAAAGAATGTCCTTCTTTTTCCTTTTTCTTTTTGTTCTTTTTTTTTTATTTTGTCACAAGTATTGCGAGCGCTTGAAGTGGTCTCGGGACTGGCCTTCTCTTAATGTAAAAGCGTATCTTGGGAGAACAAAAAAAAAACAAAAAGCAAGTAGACCATCACAGATGAATCTATGTAAGTGGCTCTTTGACAATGTAGCTAGCCTGATATGCCAACTGTGCCTATTTGAACAGACATTGCCATGCAGGGCGACACAGAGCTTAGAGAGCACCACTGGCTGTACTGGTGAACTAAACGTTTTCAGCTTAAGTCTGACTTCGATCTTGAGCGCATTGCAATCCAGCTTCCCAGTTGGGCCGGCCGCTTCTCTGATCCATTTGTGTGAAGTGTAGTTTTGTATGGTTTTGTTTGTGCCGTTTTCTTTGCCTTCAGTGAAGTAAAGACCACCCACTTTTGAGCCATGTTTCTTTATCAAGTGGTTTCCCCTCAGTACTGCTACTACAGTGTAACCATGGTGTATTACATTACTTTTAAATATAGTTACTGAATGTTTGTTTTTCCTGTAGAAACAAAGTATGAGAACAATGTAATTGTGCTTGGGGGGAAAAAAAAAATTAGCCTGTAAAGAATTTAAATGAATTCTTGTAGGTCGACTACAGGGAAGTCAAAAAAGCTAACAATCTGAAATCCTTCGGCTTACGTGCCTCCACACGGAGGTTATCTACCTTTATCTAAGTGGGGCATGATCCAAACGAAAAGGTTACAGGTTATAACAGGGTCTTTAATAGAGTCGCTCTCTCTGTGTGCAAGTCACAGTGCCTTCCTATATGCAAAGACATTTAAATACTGACGTGAAAGTGACATGGATATCATTGGGGGCAATTTTCAGATACTTGATACGACAATAGAGGTTCTGATTAGGAGAAGAACAGTGAATGTGGTAGGTCCTTTTAAATGGTGTCGACAATATGTTGGGAATCCATTTGTAATCTCCGCCCCGGGGTAGTTCTGGACAAAAATGATGTGTGAGGAACTGCAGTCCGTTAAACCTCATTCTTCTCTTTGACAACCAATAAGCTAAGATTCATGCTTCTTCATGTGAATGCCAATGTATATGATTGCCAGAGAGGGGAAGCCAAAGGATGTTTGGAGGTAAATCGTGTTTTAGGGGGTTTTTTGTTTTGTTTTTTTTGCTTCTGCAGATGTGTGCATCCTAAATGGCTTCCAGTTGGGAATACATTGTCAAGGCTCCTTGCCCCACTTCCAACACCAAATCCCCCGCTACCACTTTCGAAAATAAGCAGCTTGCACTTATTTCAGTTACTCACTATTGATATTGACACACGGCAACAACCTGAGATGTGGTATCATGAAGTTAGTTTAACAACAAGAGCAACAAAAAGTAAAAAGCTAAATGTTGTGTTATCTTGTGCTTACCTTTCAAAGGTGGTGCTTTGAGGTAATATTTGTTGACAGGGGCTGTGAAGCCCATGCCTGGGACCTCCAATACAGCAGCATCTTTTAGGGAAAAGTAGATCAAAAGTAACACAGCTAGAGATGTTTTCATGGCCTATTGCACAGAGATGACAGCTGAGATAGAGACACGGAAGAGGAAGAGCGAGCGCCATGGGCAGTGGTCATGATCAGGGCCTAGCCACTTCCCCAATGTGGGGTCACCAATTGCATGACGTTAGATACAGTTAGCAGGACAATAACTGGGAGTCATGGAAATCCGAGGAATGAAATACTGCAATCAGTTCAAATATCCTAAAATGGAACTTGGCAAATATCAGCGTTCCAGTTATTTCTTTCATTTCAATTGCAGGTCTGAATTCAGGATTCCTGTTTGCGAGTAGCATCTTCCTCAGGTTTCTTATCTCCTACTTGGTTTGAACTCCTATTCACATACTTCAGTAGAACAGTAACTACAGTACAGCTTTTATTTCTGAATACATAACACTTTTCGGATGTAATGAGACGATACAATTGGTTTTTGTAATTTGGTGTTCACTGGCTTGTGAAATCGACCCATCGGTGGCAGGCGGGTAGCAGGAAATAAAATGGTCAGTATTTGGAGCTACGTAAGACAAATAAGAAAAAAAAGACAAAAAATCTCAAATTATTAAAGTGAATATCACTGTGTAATATTTATTCAACTTGTAATTTATGTACTCTTTTAACCTTTGTCTTTTTTTTGTTATGACAAAGCATTTATTTAAATAAAGTTATGTATTCATTTAAGCATCCTGCGTGAAGCTTTCATTTCTAGCACCGCACTTTTAGGAGGAGCAAGTAGCTGCTAAACTGGCTCGAAACATACAGTTTGAGCGGGAATCATCCTGATTGTAAGCGCTGACTAATCTCCGAGGCACGAACTGTTAAACCTCTTAGACATAAGTCTGAGACACCCAGGCTACACTACAGGATCTCATCCAGCATGCAGGATGTGACTTTATAAAGCCTCGCCTGAAGGCAAGTCACCTGGTTTTCAACACCATAGTCAAAAAGATTGCACCGGAAGAAGGAAGTCATTTAAAATGAGTTTGAACTTCAAGGGGGGGGGGGGGGGGGGGGAACGTTTT
>VUQR01010037.1:79946-93666 GCA_015108515.1 Hemichromis elongatus | reverse complement strand
ACCTGCCACTCTGTAGTATGTGCTTCTGCATTTCATTTAAAGAGATCCCATGGTAAGAGCACATCAGCATTAGTGTATGTGAGGTGGTGGTTGAGGAGAATGTTAGGTGCTGCTGATCTCCATTGTAATGCAGTAAATGTAAGCTTTTCTACAGATTCAGCATCCACTTCACCTGCACTTACCCCTTTCTTGAACCCACCTTTCTAAAATGCAGAACTCACACTGTTTTCATCTAATTGTGGCCTCAATAAGTTTTAGCACAAGCTACTTCACAGAAGTGGCAGAACTAACTCGAACTCAAGAAGGATAACCTTGCAATAATTTAGATTAAATCCCTGCTGGAAAAGGCTGATAAATATGCACGCCGACTGAAGAAATAGCGCAGGTCTCGAAAGTGTTGTCCTTGTCACAAAATAAAACTGTCCCAGCTAAAGGTCATAAAGCGAGTGTCATTCTAAAGAGCCATCTGTTGGTAATAGATGGAACAAGTGTGTTGCCGTCCACCCCAGAAGGTTATGCCAATAAATGTTGTCGCTTTGATTCATAGCTAAATAACACATGTTTATAGGTATCTTTGGAAAGACACTTGACTCAGTGACAACAACAGACAAAAAAAAAAAAAAAAAATCGTTTAGCTGACAGATCCTAACTTGGCAATCTGGAACAAGTAGTTGCAACCAGTATATGTGCACAAGATAATAATGCACCATTTTACAAAAACAGTTTGTTGGCTTGAGTCAAACATTGTTTTTAGTTGTAATGGGTTATTATTTTTTCATTTCCCACAATACCAAAAGTGACATTTGTTTTGCCTGCAGATTTCACAGACAGAATCATTTATTCTGCAAAGTTCACAACACTGTTTGTCTATGTTTTTTTGACCGTGACAAGAAACTAATGTAAGCCATCTGACATTGGAAAATTGTGTTTGATAACATCAAGATTAATGGAGATCTAACAAAAACAGCAAAAAAAAAATAGCACTAAGATAGAAATACTGGTTTAAACGAGTATACGCACAAATCTGGCTCTAACTTGCTACAGCAGATTGTTTTCCATAGTACTGTGAAAAGTTTTTTTTTTTTTTGCATATTTGTCACATTTAAATATTTAAGATTATCAAACAACTTTTCATATTAGACAAAGATAACCATAGTAAATACAAAATACTGTTTTTGAATGATGATTTCATTTATTAAGGGGGAAAAAATTTATCCAAACTCACCTCACCCTTCATGAAGAAGCAACGCCATGCCATGTCATTAGAACTGATAAATGGTAAATGGACTGGGTCTGATATAGTGCTTTTCTACTCTACTTGAGCGCTCACTGCTTTACTACATGCCTCATTCACTCATTCATACAAATGTACATTCATCAGAGAGCAACTTGGGGTTCAGTATCTTGCCCAAGGATACCTTGGCATGCAGATTGGAGTCACAAGGGAACAAACTAGCAACCTTCTGAGTAGTAAATGACCTGCTCTGCCTGCTGAGGCGCTACCCCTTTAAGTCCAGACTTTGACTACACTGCTACAAAACCTCCATTTTGTTTTTGTTTTTTTTTAACCATTCAGGTGTGATTCAGATAATTGTCTCTGCTGCATAACCATCGTGTGCTTGAGCTCCAGGGCACAAACTAATGGCCAGATATTCTCCTTCAGCTTTTCCGGTAGAAAGCAGAATTCATGATTCAAATAATTATGGCAAGTTGTCCAGGTCTTAAAACAGGAAAGCTGCCTCAGCCTTCTTCATCTTGGGACTCATCAGGATGTTTTTTTGCAAATATGAGATAAACTTTGGTCATCGGTGGTTTTTACCTTGAGAGTTTTCTGTGGATGCCATTTTTGCCCATCTCTTTCTTATTGTTGAATCAAGTGCCTTAACTGAGGCAAGTGAGGCCTGCAGTTCTTAAGATGTTGTTCTGGGCCTTTTGTGACCTCCTGGATGATCTTCAGTGCTCTCTTGGAGTAATTTTGGTAGACTGGCCGCACTTTAGCAGGTTTGTCACTGTTCCACGTTTTGTCCTTTTGTGGATAGACTCACCATGGCTCGCTGGAGTCCCAAAGACTCCAGTCCCAAAGTCCCAAAGACTTAGAAATGGCATTGTAACTCTATCCAAACTGATAGATTCCATTGTTATTCTTGAGGTTTTTTTAGATTGTGAAAGGTTACTTCTTGAGACCTTTTGGCCTACTTTATTTTGTCAGGCAGGTTAGATTTAAGTGATTTCTTTCATGTGAAATTGAACTGAGCTTTCCAAAAAATGTGGTTAATCACAATTAATTCATGATTTAACAAGGGGGGAAATTACCCTGATGAGAATTTGCATAATCATGATGAAGAAACTGACCTCACAGCCCATTGTTCCTTCAGTGGGCTGGTTTCAGTCATTAGGCAAATGTACTATTTATAAGGTTGGGGAAACCTGCAGTCAGCTGAGGCTGAAGGAGTCATTCGGATGAGCGACGAAACGTTTCTCCCCCTGAAAAGGCCACGTCCAGATGAACAGAATCAACTGTTGGTGAAGGGGGGGCAATTCTGTTTTAACATAAGGACAAGTAGGTTTTGACAGCTTTTTCAACTTAATACAGAAAGATTAAAAACTGCATTTTGTGTATACTCATGTTTTCTAATATTAAAATGTGTTTGATGCTCTTAAGCATGAAGGTGTAACAAATATGAAAAAAAAATGTAAGAAATCAGAAAGGGAGCAAATACTTGTTAACAGCACTGAACAAAACTTAACTTTACTATTAAAGTTAAGTCCTTATCAGGATGTTTTTACTCTGTCTACAACCTGAGGATGCTTGGTTAAAAGGAGCTTCATGGCTCCTCTATTCCCCTTTGATCAGTCAAAATTAATCTGATGAGCTCATCTGATGAGTTTATGCATCACAAATAGCACTGCAGATTTCTGAGAAAACCCTGCCTTCATTCCTGCCTCTCTTCTCACCCAAATTTCACCTCAAGAAAATATTATTAGTTTCCCAAGACACTTGTTACAACTCTGGGCAGTTTTAATTTATTCATTCCGAAGAATTCAAATGACATCTGAGGACAAAGTCTGAAATATTCTTGGGTTTCGAGCATTTCTTCCTGAGCTATATGTTCCTCTGCAGAACCAGAAATACATCACATCAGAGATTCAGAACACAACTGAAATGCCAGCTCTGTGTGACTTAATAGAAGCTGACACAAACAACCTTCTCATTCAACTAAATTGACGCGACTACGCAAGCATGCTACACTGATATCATTTGCAATGAAAAAACACAATTAGTCTTTCAAAACCTATAATTATTCATCAAAGCATTATAGTGCCTCAGAGCTGAGAGAATTACTTTGCAGGGTGTTCAACCAATATAAGACACATCCAGGGCAAAAATTATAGCTGTTAGAAGATAGAGAATTGAGCAGGGATGACACAGAATGCTTAGACTTTATTTCTAAAAGCATGGCTTTGAGAAACAATAGAAAAAAGTAGAGAAGCTGAAACGTTTTATAAACAAACAAAATGTATAAGGAGAGCATCCAGTCAAAAGAAACCACTGACTCGAGGAAAAAATATGTAAATTATTTTAAGTGCATCTCACAGAAACCGAAAAACTTATTCAGGGGTCTTCAGTGCTTTTTTTTCTTCTTGTATGTGGCAATTCAGCCTTTTTTTAAATATTGCAAGTTTGTGTTCAAAATGTATACATATAGATTTTTAGGTGATGTGTCTGATTTTCAATTCAATTCAATTTTATATATATAGCGCCAGATCACAACAACAGTCGCCTCAAGGCGCTTTATATAATAGTACATACGGAGAAAACCCAACAATCATATGACCTCCTATGAGCAAGCACTTTGGCAACAGTAGGAAGGAAAAACTCCCCTTTAACAGGAAGAAACCTCCGGCAGGACCAGGCTCAGGAAGGGGCGGCCATCTACTGCGACCGCTTGGGGTGAGAGAAGAATTTCATTTGCAGCTCATGCAACAGACATGACCACCTAATGTGGAAATTAAATACTAAATCACATCCAATGATTGTGATAGTCATGAAAATAAACAGTACTGGGAAAGCTTGTGAGCACAGAAAAACAAGACAAAGAAAATCCAGATTTTTAAAGGGTTGAGCTTTGCTACCCGCATGGAAATCCCAGTTTTCAATTGTCATAGCCAAGTGGCAAAGCAAAACGGACAGAGCATATCAGCATGAATATAAATGAATTTTGGATGCTTCTTCTTTTTTTGGGAAGTCTCTCATTAAAATCCATATTTCGAAATTAAACACATTCTCCAAGGATTGTAGTTCTGAAACTGTTTGTGCAAGGCCCTATTAAGATTAAGATCATGTATTTTGACTAGTGAATAAGATATCTGTGTTTGTGTGTGCGCTGCATCCCAACCATCTATGGAGTAAAGACATTTGCAGGGAGCATGTTTTCAAATAAAAAGTCATCTCCCAATTTTAGCTGTGAGACAACAGCATAGTCGGAACTTGTGTTTGTGAAGAAGATTAAAAGGTCTATTTTATTCGCATCAATACAAACTAAATTACTTAAAAGTAATAAAAAGATAAGTTATTGGTTCTGGTAATGCATTCATCCCACATTATAATTAGTATACATTTAGTATAGCCTCTCAAATTGGTACTGACTTCAGAGTCTGTGGAATCGACTGCTACCTAATTCCTCATCAGACAATTGTGTTCAAAGTGTTTTGTGATTTATTGTTCATAAACATGCAATTAACAGTACAGTTTCTTTGGCAACAATCCTGGGAAATCAGAGCTATACAAATTAAAGTGCTCATACATTTATTGCAACTGATTTCAGCAACAGTAAGAGGAAAAGAACAATCAAAGAATAAAAAAAGGATACAGAATTATGATTTAGACATGAGACAGACAACCCCCTTCTATTGAAAATCAAATTAGATGTCAGGGATCAGTGTGCTGAAATACTGCAACCTATATAATTCCTTTGAAAGACGGATGACGCTACGCCATGAATGCCACCAAGTGAGAAGGTTAGCACTGAGCAATAAAGGGAACCAGAGAAATGGGGATGAAGCTAATGAGAGGTGATAAGATTCACTCCAGCCTTCAATTTCAAGGATGAAGGGATCTCAGAAAGGACCAGAGACTGACACGAGGATAGAGATCTTTAATGAGAGTCATTAGAGCAGATGGAAGCACCGATATTGGTATGTGAGGCTGAACACAAAGCATGTGCTAACGATAGTTTCTGAAACTCTGAGGTACATAAAACATTTCGCGGGGTTGAAAGCTATCCAGATGATAGAAGATTTAAAGTATGTGGTACGATGTGGTCACGGTTGCTGATGTAGGTTGAGGACACGAGGAGGCAAGCAGAACCTATATCGGCACACTCAGGGTTTTTGGCAAAACTCATTTATGAATTTCAGACTAGTCAGCCCCTGCAGCAGAAGTGAATTGTTAACACCTGACCCCACAATATAACAGGCCAAATGGCTTAAATCAAGCAGAAAGGGCTCAGGGGACATTGTCAAAGGAAGAGGGCGAAAAGGCCGAATTTCAGCTGGGCCTCAGCAAGGGGAAGTCAGGACTTCTTTAACAGAAACAATGAGACAATTGTCAAGTAAGGTTAGAGAAAAATAATTACACTGGCCTTTCAGTATTAAAGAAAACACATATCCCGATGACTAATTCAGTACGTGCTGTGTGATTATTGGCTTACATGCACAGTTTGAGAATACCATTTCCCGTCTTCCTTCCAAGCCTTGACAATTATAATCCCACCATGTCTAAAACCTGCTGTGTTTCAGATATTTTCGAATGGCAATATGCTGTGTGATTATGTTGCAAATCAAAAAGGTTTGAATTCAAGGAGTCCATCTACTGAAATGCTGAAAGGTATAAAGAAATATTTTAGATTAGATTCGAAAATCAACATAACCCATATTTTGACTCTGAGACTAAACCTTGAAACAGCACTGTATTAAATCATAAGTGTCCAATTTCCATTTCATTGCCGAGATGAATGAGGCTTCAAACAATGAATGACTGTGCTGTATTTATATCTAGTTTGCAGTGTGTATTTATGTTTCCACAGCCCTTCAAGATCAAGCAGTGAAACAAAAACAACAATTCTCAGTAAGGACAAGAAACAAAAGTAGATTCGCACCTAATCCGAGCAGACATAATAGAAGATCATTTATATTCCTGCTCGATGCTGCTATTCAGGAAGACGCACCCAAACACTGCAACAAAACGAAGAGATATTCAAAGTTGTGTTGTTGCGTTTCTTCTTTTGTTTCAAAGAAGACACAAACTAAAGAAAGAAACGTTGGTGTGGTCCTCTGATTTTCTTATTTGAATATTGTCAAGAAATGTTGTTTAAACTGCAACGTGATAATGAAGTAAACATTTTCACGTGAGGCTTTCAGGTTCCTTTCACACATCTCTAAGCCTTAAACAGCGATCAGACAACACTGGCATTAAAATAAATAACTGAAAATGCACAAATTATATCTTATATCAACTGATGTATGTACTATCTATGCTTTAAACACATAAACTCTCTAAAGTTCATTGAAGTGCCCATGATTTAACTGAACAGGCCTGTGATAGCGAGCGATGTGGTTCATTCCGAAGAGGTCCACAGTCCATCACAGACTTAATACAGAGACACTATCTTTAGACTGTGGGAGGAATCTGATCTGTTAATGTAGGTCAGCTATAAACACAGAATATCTGTTCATTTTACTTTTTATTATATTTATTTATTTTAGCATTTTTCCTCATACATTGGCATTAAAAGGACTCACCATGGCATCACATGTTGTAGAACATCAAAAATACAGTATATCTAGTGTATACAGCATGACACAGAGAGACATGCATGGGCCATTTGGAATCGCACTAACTGCATGTCTTAAGACTGTTAGAGGAAGTATCCAGAGAGACACGAGAAGAACATGTAAACTCCACACAGAAAGGCCTCAGGATAGATTTGAACCCAGGACATTCTGCACTGAGGGGAGGGTGTTAAAATGTGATGATTTTGCATCATATTATGTAAACTGCCAAGTTCCTGTTCAAAGTTACTTTATGTCGAAGTTGAGCCGAGCCATACTGACTGCCATCTGTTTCTTGTCAAACCTACATGCTGTAAAGCCTGTCTGTGTACTCTATTTTATTCAGTGCAGAGGAAAGGAGGAAATACTGTCTGTGTACTATTTCTTAATTCGATGCAAATATTAGGAGACAGGGCATAGCTTGGTGGTCTTGATATAGTAGTTACTTGTGTCTCTCCCAGTCTATGCTGTGCAAAATTGCACAGTGATGGGGTGCAGAAAGTATAGTGAAGCCAGAGCATACAAATCATCAGACCTGTTAGAGATTAATATATGGGTAAAGCATGTAACACTATATACTATTAAAAAAAGATTTTCAACAAAACATCACATAATACCAAAAATGCTCTAAATGTTAACCTAAAACAACGGGAAAATCATTTCGGGAGCAAAAAATCCACACATGCTTATATTGTCGATTAAAACACAGACCTCCAGATAGAACAAGCAATATTTAGTTGTGATGGTTGCGAAGGATTATTAACTATTAACACAGCGCTGCTTGTAAGTTTTGAAATTATATTTCAAAAGTATCTTTGAAAAATAAAGGGAATACCCCACTGAAGCATGGATAACAAAGATTACTCTGCAGAGTTTGCAGAGTTTAAAACTGCTGATCTTTGAAGTCCATAATACCCCCCCAACACACACACACCCAAACACACACACACACCCATCAGCCTTTTTATTTACCTGTTTACCCGAAGCTTTTGCTCGTCCATTTCTGTCACTTCCTTCCACACTTCTAACATCACTGTGCTGTAAATCAGAATTTAGATTTCGTTGACTTGTCCATAATATTACAGTCAGTAGAAGTATACAAATGGGGATACAATTTAGAAGCCCTCAGTCACACCAGCTGAACACAACATTATGTTTACAAATGTGTGAGAGCCAACATATATAAGGAAAAAGACAGGACTTGAAATTGAACCCTGTGGGACCCCACAATTTATGATTGGTGAGGAGGATGATAAATTGCTTGCAGCGACAGAAAAGGTTCTATAGGAAATGTAGTAACTGAGCAACCACAGTGCGGTATCTCTGATACACACCCAGTGCTTGAGGCAGTCAATTAAAATTGCATGATCTACAGTATAAAAAGGCTCACTGAGGTCTAAAAGGATTAAAATCGAACATTCCCCAGCATACACTTTTAAAAGAAGATCATTTGTTACTTTAAGAAGGCAATTCTTGGTGCTGCACGGCCTTTTAAAGTTTTACTGGCGCTTTAAGAACATGTTGATCTATTTCTCTAAAAGAGCAACTTATTTAAAATGTCTCTTTAAAAAAAAATGAAGGGGCAAAGGAATTTACTGATGTAGTACCTTAAATTACTTTAAATTCTCCTATCTGCGAGAGAACTGCTGGAAATTTTTGTGAATGGATAGTAAACTGGTTTACAGAAATCCTGAATGGTAGATTTAAAAAAAAAAAGGCATCAAAATAAATCCAGAGTCAGCCTTATGTTCAATTTCAATGTCAGAATTTATTTAAAAAGTTGATTGGAATACCTGAAAAAAAAAGAAAGAAAGAATCTAGCTCTAAATAGTTAGAATATCATATTTTCAGGATTTGATTGAAAAATTAGTGAGCCCTTAGTGCCATTACTGGCACAGTGGTTAACTATGAGGTTTGTTTCTCTCAACGGGACCCAGAAATTATGACAAGTCTTTCGTTATGTGATAAAAGGCAGTTTAATAACCATCCATTCAGTATTCATCTCTTGCTCTCACACTTTAAAGACCTCCTTCTGTGGCCTCATGCTACCATTCAAATTTGCTTGGCTGCTTTGAAAGAGACCCATTACAAAGAGTGATATATGATTATCTCCACAAGTCTCACGTTCAGGTTTGCAGAGGGTGAATTAGTTGTCATTTCCTCTTTGGCCTCTGAACCAGCGAAAGCGTGCAAGGCTGACCATTTGAAAAACTTCAATTGGTTGATGATGTCACAGGATTTGAATTTAACAGTGCCTTCAGAATAAGAGAAACATGGTGCACATGGTATAAATTGTAATAGGATCAGGGTTGCGACTTCACCGTGGCTTTATTGTCCCTCAAAAGTAATGCAGTGGTAAGGATATATTCACAGAGGTGCAGCAAAAATGAAAATAAAGTATTCAGATTTACAAGTATGTTCCATTTAGTACAAGAGAACAAAGGTCACAACATGTCATAATGATATTTATCATATATCTCCTAACGTATTAGCCTTTTTGCAGGGAATTAAACATTTCTACTTAAATATTAACTATGAACAAAGCAAAGGGATGAACATTTAAAAAAAATAAACCCCCCTTTTTTAAACTGATATCCAGTAACTGACATTCCAGTACAACAATGTAAAATAAGAAAATCAAAAGCTCATTTGTAGAGATAATTATAGGAATTCTATTAGGATGGTTTTTTTTTTGTTTTTTTTAAATAAACCAAATGTAATTGTAGGACAGCAGTTACAATGCAGCTGTGAAGAGATATTAATCTTCAGATTTTACAATAAATCTTTTCCATTCAAATGTACAGATCCTGTGAAGGTTTCTAAGGAAATCATATCCCTGCCTGCACTTTGCAATAAACACCCATGACAGATTGCCAGTCAAATTGACTCCCAGCATGTCTTTGTGTGAAATGCACACAGGAAAGATACAGCTTGATGTATCAGTCACGTATACAATTAACAGCTAGTGCTAACACTGGCTACTGCCTTTACCTTTATAATCAACAGGAATATCATTGTCCTCTGTCTTACTCCAATGCTTTGTAATTAGGGGAACACTGCAGTGCATAACTTACATAACAACTTAAAGATGATCCAACCTACTTAAATGTTGATCTATTAGACCACTAAGCAACATTTATTACCTAGTTAGCTGTTTGTTGGGTCAGTGTACTTAACTGTAGCATCTAAAGCTTATGCTTGTATCATTACTGACAATAAAATGGTCATTATTATTTTTCCCATCAATCTAAAAAGTATTCTGCTGTGACGAAGTGAGGATTGTTATTTGTTAATTGTATATTTAGGAATTTCATTTAAAATAAACCTAAATTTTCTAATACACTAATACATGAAGAGGATGCAAGACCTATGATATCTTTGAAACCCAACATTGAGACTGATGGCAAAACAACAAAACCAACTAGTAGCTCAGTGTTCAAAGCCGAGAAAGCAACTGCTGTCACAAGTGGAGTTTGATGAGGTAAAACACAAGTGCTACAGCAACGGGGAGCCAGGACATCAGGTCAGGGGGGAGATATAATCACCCCCAACCAAGATTGGATACCAAGGCCCAGGTAAGACTGAAGGCGAGTTAAGTGCAAGGGCAGCTGACCTGAGAGATCGGATCATGGCGAAGCCGGAAAACTGGACTCTCCGTGGCCAGTTACCGACTATGTGAAGTACCCTCTGAAGGTCTACTAGAAGATTTGAATGCAGCATTACAGATAACCCCTATACTGCAAAACTATTCAGCTGATCTACAACAGGGTGATCACAGATATGCTTGGCTTTAAGATGAACAGCCACAAGGAGAAGTACCCTATATAGAGAAGAAGACTAGACATCAAAATCAAGGCAGTTCGGAGGGAATTAGCCACCTATCGGAGTTGTAGAAAGGTGTCATGAAAAAAGGGGTGCCTAAGAAGTCCAACAAGTTGTCCATACATGAAGCATTGAAAACTGGCAAACAAAGATTCACAGCCTTTGCCAGTCGCTTGAAGAGATACCAAAGAGATAGAAGGCAGGAGTATTAACCAGCTGTACTCCACTAAACATCCAAGGTATACTCTCAGTGGCAGGGGATCAATATGAGAACAGCCCCACAACAGCTGGAGACGGAGAAATACTGGTAGAGCATATGGGAGAAGGATGTATCACATAGGAACAATGCTTAGTAGCTAGTGGATCTAAGAGCAGACCACAGCAACATCCCCGAACACAGTCCAGTATTCATTAAAAGGCAGGGTCAGAGTGAAAGGCTCTCCAGTACGAGCAGTTGGACAGCACCAGGCCCTGACATAATTTACACCTACTGGCTGAAGAAGCTGACTGCACTCAGTGAGCGCATGGCAGCACATATGAACCAGCTGCTGGCAGATGGGACACACCCAGAATGGCTAACTAAAGGCTGGACAGTCTTGATCCCCAGAAGGGACTAATCCCATCAAACTACCACCAATAATCTGTCTCATTACTGCATGGAAGCTCCTGTCAGGCATCACTGTGGCTAAGATGAACAGGCACATGGCACAATAATCAATATATAAGAAGGGCACAGGAAGGAAAGGAACTGGCAGGATACCAGAGGAGTGAAACACCAGCTCCTGGTAGACAGAGCAGTCGCCCAAGACTGCAAAACCAGGCTCACCAACCTGTCTTTGCTGACTACAAGAAAGCCTATGACTCAATGCCCCTCACATGGATCCTGGAATGCCTAGAACTATACCTGGATCAACAGCACCATAAGTGCCTTCATCAGGAATTCAATAGGAATGTGGCGAACAGCACTAAAGGCCAACTTTAGGCCAACTGCACAAGTCACCATCAAGTGCAGGATCTACAAAGGAGATCCCGTGTCCCCATTGCTATTCTGATAGACCTGAAACCTCTGAGTCAGATCATTAACAAGACTGGCTAAGGATATTGATTACAGAATGGAGCAATCGCCAGCCACCTCCACTACATTGATGACATCAAGCTGTATGCCAGGAGTGAACGAGACATCAATTTACTGATCCACATGACATCATCAGCAACAACATCTGAATGTTTTTCAGACTGGAGAAATGTAGTTGGATGGTAACAAAGAGAGGGAAGGTAGTCAGACCTGAGGAGATTGCGCTACCAGAAGGCAACATTGCAGACATCGAGGACAGCTCCAAGTACCTGGGAATCCCACAGGCAAATGGGAACCACGAAGAGGCTGATAAGGCCAGGAAAACTGTAACCACCAAATACCTGCAGAGAGCAAGGCAAGTCCCGAAGAGTCAGCTGATTGGGATGAACAGGATGTGGGCAATCAACATCTACGCCCTGCCAGTGATCAAATCCCCTACTGGAATAATGAGCTGACCAAAGGAGGAGATCGAAGCCACTGACATAAAGACAAGGACGCCCCTGACCATGTCCGGAGGATTTCACCCCAAATCCAGCACCCTGAGCTAAAGGAAGGGGGCAGAGGACTAGTGAGTGTCAGAACCACTGTCCAGCATGAGACAGCAAACATACATGAGTACATCAAGAAGATGGCCACAACTGACTGCATTAGTGAATCTCTTAGACAGCAGCAAAACAAAATGGAAGGGGAGCAAGAAGAACTATCATGGAAAGGCAGGACACTGCATGGTATGTACCACCGGCAGATAAAAGATGTGTGATGACATTCAGAAATCCTTGCAGTGACTGGACAAAACTGGACTGACAGACAGCACAGTGGCACTAACCATGGCAGGAGAGCCCGTTCTCACTCCCAAGGCGAAACATACCAACATTTTGTCACGTCCCAAGGCGTTCCTGAGGAACGCGAAAGGTGACCTTAGGCGTTGTTATGGTTCCAGCCATGTATTCCAGCCCTAAACCTAACCATAACCTTATTCCTAACCTTAACCAGCAGTTTAATGACGTAAAATCGTGTTTTCCAAAGGATTTGAAGAAAATGAACGAACATGTGTAGATTGAGTCCAAACGGTTGTCATGTTTTTCCTTGTTCCGATTTCGTCACTTAGGAACGTGTTGGGTGGCGGAAAGCGAATTGAGAGCCCACAGCGTTCCATAAAAACGTGGAAGGGTAGCATGAGAAGTTTAGGGACGTGACAAATCGTCTGTATTTTACGCATCGGGAGTGAGAACGGGTTGCACAGGAACAAGCTCTGAACACAAGATCCACAGAAGCTGGGGTCTACCACACCAGGCAAGACCCTGGGTGCAGGCTGTGTAAAGATGTCCCCGAGACAATCCAGCTGTTTAAAGGATACATTCTGTGCACATGCATGTACTGTAACTGTATGCCACTTTGTTACTAATGTCATTGTGAAATTAAAAGGATCTAGAAGCAGATATAAATGGCCAAGATTTATACCTGAACAGAGCACCTTTACTGCAAAATGTTCTATTATTGTCAGTTTTTAAAAAATTACCAAATTTGTCACTGCCAGATGTCACTGTCAGATGTGCTGACAGCGTTTGTCAATCATAATGAGTATTTTTTGTGACAGCTGTCAATCAAAAGTCAATCATGTTATTTTGCAGGTCTCAGAAAAAAAGGCTTCCCTTTTAAATCCCTACAAGAAGATCTCTATCTGATAAGAACTGCTGGAATTCTGTAAGTATATTGAATTTTTGTTGCTCTGGGTTGTGTTTTATATGTGAAAATCCTTTGGGTTGCAATTGTTCCAACTGCATTTTGATTAAAGAGATGACAGGGTTTTGAAACATTTACTGTTACTTTGTTTCTCTTTCTTAACAACTGAATGTATCAACGCACAACATTAAAACCATTGCTTTCTTTATAAAAGCACATGAGCAGAATATTGCTTGTAATTTGTGTGTGTGTGTGTGTGTGTGTGTGTGAGAGAGAGAGAGAGAGAGAGCTAACAATAGTCTGGTAAAC
>VUQR01010037.1:52969-71512 GCA_015108515.1 Hemichromis elongatus | reverse complement strand
TGAAGGACCCCCCCCCCCCCCCCCCCCCCCCGTTTTATCCATTCACAATGAAAACCTACAATAAGATAGAAAACACTGCATTAACTTCTGGTTTGCAATGAAAGTGAGTGATCCAAATGACTGATGAGAATGAACGGTGGAGTTTTGTGTATCATTTCCAGTGATTCATACTACAAAAGGAAAAGCAAATGGTTTAAAATTGGGGGCCATGCCACAGATTCTCTCAGGTGGTACAGCCAGGTCAGCAATTTGATTTGAAGTGGGAGTGGCGTAGAAGAGCACTGTGCAAAATTGAACCAAATTCGCCCAGCAGCATGTTAAACCATGTGTAAAATCCTCGCCGTCGGCTTAGAAAACGATCCCTGGCTGGAGCCGCCGTTTCCTCACACCTCTGTCTTTAGGGATGGTCACACTCATTTCTCTACAGCTCTCGCAGGGAACCTTTGAAGGAAGAGGGATGTCCGGGTACCCATTAACCTCCCTGCCTGCGCCCTGACTCCCGACATGCACCCAGACGCCAGGTCACGACCTCTGCTTAAGGAAATGTATTTTCACACAACATGGGCACGTGTTTCTGTTGGTACCACACGGTGCTCTTTAGGCTGTAAAACTTTGTCAAGTGATAATTTGTGTCGACGTCGCAGTGGCAGTTACTTCGAGTCCTCTGGTATTGACAACAGAGCTTGTTTGCCTGCTCATAAAGCTTTCGTGGCTCTAGGGTAGCTGTTTAGAACTGTCTAAAATTGTTAAATTAGCTCTTCTAGCTGTGGGCATATTTTAATGCATTAAATCTCTGGCGTGGTGGTTTCTGCACATTTGCAGTTCAGTCTGCTGACACTAAACACAGAGCAAGGATCCTCCACTTCAGAGCATTATGGAGGCTCGGTGGTGGCCGGGACTGGTTCCTTATATATTCTTTTCCCCGATATGTGTAAACTATAATCATATTCCTGCAGAGGCCTCTTGTTCTGCTTTGGTGTTTAGCAAATGATGAGATTAATAATAATAATAATAATAATAATAAAAAAACTTGTCACATGACCACTGACGTCCCTTCTAGAAACTGATGTATCAAAGTAACTGTGCTCCACGGCGTAATTGTTTCGACAGTTTACCGGAGATCAGAACTATTTCTAGGTGTTCTCCATTGGTGAAGCGTCTTCATTAGTCAAAAAGCGTGGGCGGGACTCTTGCTCTCTGCAGCGAGTCAAAGAGAAAGGCAATAAAGGGAGGCAGGATCTGCACTTTGCCGACGAGCATCTCTGCCGTCCTGCTTCACTACAGTGATCACTGCCCCCTGATCTGCGAAAAATACACAGGGACTCCTGAGAAAAAGACAAGAGTTCATCAATGTAACTCCGGTCAGTCAGAAACTGCGCCGTTCACCTGGATAAGTCCACCTTGACGAGAGAAGAGCTAAAGACAGAATAAAAAGAGTCAAACGCGAGTGGAGTGTTGACGTAGAATTGCGAAGGAAAAGAGAAGAATATGATTGTCAAGCAGTACTTGATGTTCATCCTTTACAGCCTCTGTGCAAGCGTCTTTAAAGGTGAGCACTGGATGTTGCTGTGTAGACGGGCGTGGTGTGCGGGGAGGTGGTGGGTGCATGAAGTGTAAAGATCATATGTGATCATGTCACACGTGAGTGCAAGTATTCGATAAGGAGAGAGTTGATTTTCACATAAAACGATGTGTTTGCGCAGCAGTTTTAGGCGCAGGACGAGCTGTCGTTGTTCACTGTCAGAGCCGAGTGTGCTGGAATGCCTGGAAGTTGAATTGTGCGGCGCAACGAGAAGCAGAATGCGGCTGCACAAGTTTTTGCATCGGCGACAACTTAGATATCGCACTCCCTCCGGGATTAAGTGACAGATAAAACACCGTGCTGCGGATAAGTCGATTACTGTCGCGCATGGCTGCTCGGTTCATCCGTTTAGGCTATGCTCACTGAAACTGACAGAGCAAGACCAAAGAAAAAAAAAAAAAAGAAGGAAAAATGTTACAGTAACCAGTGGCGTGTGTGTTCTTTGCTGTGAGTCCGGTGTCATTGAGTGGATCACGATAAAGTCACGCCATCGCGTGTGTTTGGGCGTTTTGAATCATTCCACACATGACTTTAAATGACTGAATTCACAAAGGTGATAACCAGTCTTCGATGTGACAAGGGCTACATTTCCGTTAAGCGTTGGCTTCGGGGTGCGCACTCTGTTAAATGTAGCTAGAACGGTGCCTTGCGTGTGTGTGTGTTTTAGGGGGGCTTCTTTTGGAGGCACAAGCCATGTAGTCACTCATTCAGAGTTGGGCGGCTGGGGACGCAGGTAAGGTTGCATGCATGACGCTTCTCTGCAGCCAGGGATCGTTGTCGCCTCATGACGAGTCCCCAACTCCCCACAGACTGTCCCGCTCTTGGACATGCTTGCGCAGCCACCGCCCTATAGGCGACCAGTGCGCATAACGCCTACCGGAAGGGGTGGTGGTGGGGGGGTGCTGTCAAGGGGCTTCATATGAGAAACTACCATATCTAAGCAGTTATATCCCCGTCTTCCCCAGTTTAATAACGTGTTGTCCCACATGACATTGATGACATTGTCAGTGCTGATTCAGTACACTGTGCTGATAATAACAACGAGAATAACCTATGATCATCCTCATCACATTAACTCAGCCTGTGGTTTAATTTCCATATGTCTGAGGCTGACTTATTTTATTGAGCAACTCCATGAATGATGCCAAAACCACCACACACGATTAGGTCATTAGAACACCTTTAAACAATAATATATATGTCAGCCTCAGACATATGGCTTACTTGAACATCACATCATTGCATTAAAAATCAGTTCTCAAATGAATCTGTTTTTCCAGTATCAGATTTTGTTACTGTCAAATAGCCTTTTTCCCTCACGACCGTTACGTGTTCAGTAAACTATGTAGTTGGATCTCTTTACTGGACAGGCTAATGGTGAAAAATCCTCCAAGTTTGACTAGCATATTTTTCTTTAAATTGCAAAAATACCTATTTAATTTGCCCCGTTGCACGTTGCCTTGTGCTTTTCTTGCTGTCCTTTCCTTCAGCAGGATTTTGTCCCACACTTTTACCTCATCTCACTGAGCTGTGGAAATTGAAATTCCATTATGAGGTGTGTACAGCTGTGATCTAATCATACATACAGCCACTTCCACCTCCCGCCATGTTGCCTTAAGAAGTGACCCCACTGAAGAGGAATATGAATTGGAGTTAAATGACCATGTGTGATTTAGCATGCTTTGGAGTCCATTAACTATAAACTGTGTGATGTTACATAACTGCTCATTTAAAGTGCTTTAAAAAACAAAAACAAAGCATGCCTTTTTAGTTGACTTTCAATTGTCTCTGCAACCTTTTTCATCAGTTCAAGTCGGTGTAGTTTGGAAATTAATTTGCTGACGCATAAAACTTGAATTTTGTTTTAAATGCTGCCTGGTATTGCGTCACCAAACACTGGGAAAATGTAGCTTTAATAGTGCATTCAGTCTGAGCATTGACCTCCAAAAAGCATTGCTTTTATAAGCTGTGTTGTAGGAAAATGTATTTACTTGTAAATATACCTATCAGTCATGTTTAAAAGGTTGTGAAAAAGACTCTGAAAACACCCAAATGTAAGAGTTTGTCAAATAGTCCTTGCTTATAGAGCCTTACCCAGCAAGAACAAATAAGTAGACTTAAAACTCTGTGTCCCAGATTTACTTTCTTAAGCATAGTTAATATTTTTGCAGAAGATTTTCAAAGCTATATTAAAATAATAAAAAAAAAAAGGTTGGTTGGTAGAAAAAAAAGTACTTGGTCTAAAAACCTATGGTATGTTTTGGAAAAGAAGGATGTGAATAGTAATTATTGGGATACATGGAAAACTCCTTGTGGATGGTATAAGCCTGGGCTGATGCTCAATTTTAAAGTATTAAAAAATGTTTATGTGTTGCAGGTTAATGGTGGTTTGTTTACACGGTGGACACCAATTAGCTTGACTAATCATTGAACTCTCTCTCTTGCCTCCAAAATACATTCACAGTTTAGGTGTAGATGCAACTTCCCAGAAATTTGAAGTCCAGAAATCTTTTTCCTGCAATTAATAAGGTACACTTCTGTCATAAATTAGACAGTGAAGGAGTGTTCAACCTAGTTACCAGTAAAGAGAAGCATCTAACATATTGTTAACACTGGGTAGTTTTGGTGACTAACTGTCATAACACTGACTGAAAACAAAAAGTGAAACAAAGGTATACTCTCAGTCTGGATTTTGCAGATTTTTCTTAACCATGCATCACTCTAAAGTGTAGTAGTTAGCACATTCAGCTAACGTAAAAATTCCTTGGTTTGAGACCAGGCGAATACACAAATCCCTGGATGCCCTTACGTCAGGAAAGGCATCTGGTGTAAAAAATCTGCCAAATCAAATGTGCATCCATCTGCTGTGGCGACCCCTTGTGAATAAGGAAGCAGCCGAAACAAGCTTCTCAATACTGAAAACCACTCCCCCAGAAAACAATTATATATATGGTTTATGCACTTCATTTTTACAACCTATAGTAAGGTTTTAAAGTTGCCTAGCCTCTAGTGATGATGTGAACAAGTGCATGTAAAATGCGCCAGTTTGTCACCTTTAACAGTGATAGCTACCTCTTCCAAAAATGGAGCTGTTCTTGCATGGTGAAGGTTATAAAAGTTTTTCTTTTTTTTTTTAGCCAAACCAAAATGTTATGTGGCTAACTCTAACCGAAATTTATTTTGCGTATACATAACTTCACAGCAAGACAGTGAAACTTTGAAAAATGGTCCAAGATTAAAGTCTCATTTTTCTGTCTCCTCGTCAAAAGCTTGTCTGTATTTGTATCACCTGCTGGCCAGTCTCCCAAATGCTGACTTTTTCTCTCTTTTAAAGTTTACATTGACCTATTGTGGAAGAATTTACTTTTAGATAGTTGAAACCATTTAATTGAATGCTTAGTTTGAAGACTCTGTGTACTCTTACCTTTTCAGTAGAAAGACATGCTTTTGGTGGCTTTCTGGGAAAATCTGTCTCCCCCAAAATTAAATTAAAAATGTTGTTTTTGTGAATGAGAACCTGACTTTTAAGAGACGGGACTGAATTAATGGACTTTCTTCCTTCTTAGAGGACATAGGAGACAGAGTAGTTTTGTTATATTCTAATATCACTACTTGGTAATTTCAGAGATCCGCCAAGAAGTATGCTATTCCTCTTTACATCTACACAGTCTTTTAAATTGACGGATATGATCTTTAAACATCTGGAAATGTAGTTTTGTTAGAACAAAGCTATAAGCATCATTATCAAACACAGCAATGGTAATTTGAAAAGATAAATGGGCAACTGTAACACAGCCCACTTTGCATCAGATTTGGGGTAATGAATAGACAGAGAACAGGGCACAGAGAGCTTTATCATCTTGCCCAAGAGCTCTGACAGTGCCCGCTTCAAGGGCTTCTTAAATATTGATGCTATGAGACTTAGGTTAGACTTAGATGCATCCAATGCCCAGGCCCATGCCACAGGACCCTAAGACCTAAAGTTTTGTCTTGGTGGAAATATGAGAAGTTGAGCGACAAATGAAATCAGCACAGCTAGAAAAGACAGGATAAATTCGGGGCTACACAGTCACCCATTTTGTTATTTAAATAGCCAGATTTAAAAAAACCAAAATGCTATGGGAAAATGATTTCATGCAAAATACACACAGGTGGACAATTACAAGATCCTTGTGCCAGGAAATTTTTTAAAATTGGTTTGTGGCAATAGTTTGTGGCAGACATTTAAATAGTTCCCTATCTGGTTTTGCTAATTCATAAATGAAATCCTGATATATTAGTACACAAAAAATCTGACGTGCATAGAAAACTCATGCTACACTCATTCATTGCTTACCCATTTAACAAATTTCACTGAACAGTTTTTGAGATATCATAGCCTGGAACAGACAAATAAACAAATGGGACTGAAAACATAACCTCCTCAGTGTAAGCAATAAGGTGCAGCATTTTCTGTGTGATCACAGCCTAATCGACAGTTAAATTGCAGTGCTCCGCATCACACACTGCAGTGATTCTGTAGACGACTTCAGCCTCAGCAGCTCTGTTCATGCTCTGTAATGCTGAGAGTTATTTCATGCAGACTCATCCTTCTAAGAACAACTACACTATTAGAATTTGCCTAAATTCATTGCTGGGCTTATTTATGGCTGCAGCCCATAGACTGCTGTGCTGCCCAAATGTTTAAAATGCTTCTATGGCAGGCGGATATAAAGAGTATATGGCATACTCTTTATTGGAAGGCCTGCCTTGTTCTCCTGCTTTGGGTGTGACGACGATGATGTTGTTCCCATACCGTTTCTGCACTGGTGTTAACCTACATAGAGATAATGGTGTATCACTGCACTACCACTGTATATTTCCCAAGCCAGCAAATAAAGACAGACTTGTCAGAGGCAGGTAAGATGGCAGGCTAATGGTAATTAGCCATGTGGTATCGCCATGCTTCGCCACTTTGCAGACCTTGGGCTGGTTGTGTCATAGATGTACTGTAGGTCTTATGATCTTCACATTTCCTTGTTGGCCACAGCTTCTCTGGTTCGGTCTGACATTCCCTCTTCTCAAGTGTTTCATCACTTTCTTTCATACGGAGCCCAAAAAGCTCCCATACCACCAAGGGAACTTTTCTTTTGTTTGAGCGCCGAGTCTTTCATCATTTCTTATCTCGTAAGACATTTGGGCGAGTACACCCTCCAGGTGACGTCGGTATGTGTTTGACCATTGTGTGTGTGTGTGTGTGTCTGTGTGATGGGAGATGAAAATTGGGTTGGGGCTTAATGAGGGCAAAGCAGAAAATAAATGAAAGTGTTTCTTTATTCATACATTTTATCCACTATCAAAATGACAGCTATCAAAACTACAGATAAAAAGAGACAAGGTGATTGAGGATGAATAATTCCTTCATAATGTACAGGAAAAATCTTTTCCCTGATTAGGGAGGGAATTGAGGCAAGTCATTAAAAATGCAAAAGTGCCTTGTAAAGTCTTTGATAGCTCCTTTACCCATTGGTGAAGAGAAAGAGGAGTTAAGAGCTGTGTTGTGAATATTAAACGTGTCTTATTTGTGAACAACATGGAGTGCAACAGTGAGGTTCTGGAGGTAAAAATCCCCATTTATATTCTCCACATGGATTTTCATGATGAGCCATAGCTTTGTAACTGTCCAAAGTAGACTTACTATGAGCTTTGACATTGAACTGGTGGTATGTGCTCCTGTAGAAACCACAAGTCTGTATGATATCAACCTTTTCATCAACTTTGTAGAAAACAACTGGAACATTGACACTGACATTGGTGGAGGTCACTGCTACTATGGAAAATTTTAAATCCTCAAGTGTCAGCTTGCTTAGTGAGCGCAAAACTACAGAAACCACGAGAGTAGTAACTGCAGTCAGAAACAAGCACTGTACCATGCTGGTAACTAGACTATGCTTACAACACACAACGAAAACTACAAAAAAATATCCCCCTTCAAAACGATTAAAACACAGAAAATTATGCAAAGGATTGAATTTGAAAAGCTTAGAGGTCATTTGGTCAGGATTTGTAATTATTTCATGGGATGAGGGGTTCTTCATCCCATAATGCTCCGCCCCTCAGCTGTAAAAAGTCTGATCGGGCAGGTGACATGAACATCCAAGTTTATGAATGCGGTGACTCGAGTTTTAATTTGATACCATAAGTGTATCTACTAAAAACCTCAGTGACCTTAACCTCAAGGTTAGGGGTCAGAGGTCAAGTTTTTGAAAATATTGTGACAGGTTGCCAGCCTGACGCAGGAGATGATCCTCTGGTTGCAAAAAGAAGAAAAATACTCTTATAGTCTCATCTGTTTTTGCAAGTCTTATTTACTAAAGAATGCCAGTCATTTTGTAAATTATGATATGACCAGTTTGAGTCAAATAGAAGATAAATTAGGGTTTGCTTTAGGCTGTGCCTACCGTAGAGTTGGAAATGCACCGGAATACTGAAGGCTCACAATAATGCTGATGAATAAAAAGTTTGGTTTGATGCTTTGAGGACAGGCTTCACTTGCCGCTGGCTTTTATATATATATATCATGGTGGTTCTGTCCATTGTTTATATACATACAGTCTTATGGTTTTATGTATATAAGACTAGACTAGATCACAAGGACTGCCCATTGATTACATATAGTACTCGACCCCCACCCCCATAAACATGCCTGAAACAACATTTAGTAATATTCAGATGATTTTATTTGATTCTATTGCACTAGATTTACTGAAAATATAATTTATATCTCTTACCAAAGAAGTAAATGTACTAGAGATATATACATAATTATCCAAACATTATATAATATTAATTATTTGACAGTCTTCATGTGTTTTCCTTTGCACCCACCCATATGGAAATTCCAAACTTAAGCAAAATAAAAAAAAAATTCAGTTCATTTATTATCGTTGTGCAAGACTCCCTGCCTCTAACAAGTTTGCTTGCACAAAGATAAAAATAATGCAAACAGTTCACAAAGCGTAAAGCAAATTTCTAAACAAATGAATTTCAGAGGATATGATTGAATCAAGCGTCAAAGGGTCTGCTTTCTGCTTCCGCGTATAGCCCTGCAGTTGACTGGGGCGACAACATTGTGTCCTATTCTCGGATGCTGCGAGGAGTGTGGTTATTTCTTCCGTTCGAATGTTTGATTCCAACAGCAGCTTTCACTGCTACAACAGTGTACATAGATATCAATAACTGTCCTGCCTGCTGATTTATCATTTTGAGTGTAATACAGGATGGCAGTCGGTGCACCACTTCTCATTTCTTTTCTTGTTTTTTTCTTTCTCTGAGCATGGAGTTTTGTTCCAGCATGAACTGAAGTGTATTTAAAACCTCTTGCGAAAAATACATATTCGACCCAAGCAAAAAGTAAACCCCTAAATGTCACACACAGGGAACCTGTGAGCGTATGCACGGGAGCATCTCCTGTGGGTTGGAATAATCAGTCAGCAGGAATAAGCTGGCTGAGCTGAAGGCGAGGTATGGCAGAGGAAGGTGGTTTACATTCACGGATACCCGTTCACCACTACTGAGGGTTAGCTTATCCCTGCAGATTGTCTCCCAGCTGCCAAGTGCTGGCTCTGATGCTGTGCTTTATGCCACTGCAAATGGTAATCCAGTAAAGGGGACAAATGTGCTCCAAAAGAGCCACTGCTGCCCTGCTTGCTTTCTGTTGACAGATATACATCTGTAGGGATAAGCCTCAAGCCAGAGGCAAATGTGCTCAGACAAGTGGGGAAGGGGCTTTAAGATTAGCAGCTCACTGCCTCAACTATATTCTGCGTGCTGTCAGTCTCTCTTTGCCAAGCTCTTTGTCATAGCACTTTTACACACCATGCCCCCTCTGAGTGGGTATAAGCTCAGCAATGAAGCTGATAGACTGAAAGGGCAATTACACTATTAAAGATTATTTTGACCTGTATTTAAAGAAAAAGGTTAAGAGATTTTTCTACTTGCCAAGAAGCCTGTTCCAAGATACTCACGATAAGTCTAATGCCACAATTGGTCACACCGAAAAGTGGTAAAAGCAGTGCTCACATCAGTCGCTGCCTCGTGAGGAGGTGCCCGTATTCACGCATCTTAAAGGGGTATCCGATATAAAACAGAATTTACATATATTCCTATGATTTCAGACAGATGAGTCAAAACATTTCCCACTTCCCGTTAAAGCTGGGACCTATGGAGCATTTGAAGTGTTATGTCATCAAATCTCAGGTTTTATACTGTGAGGCTTTATAGCCGGGAGAGGATATTATATCATCATTTGCAGCCACATTGAGTATTAGAATAAAATAACTAGAAGTTCACTGTGCGGGTGATGATGCTGACCTGCAATTCACTGTCGATGTCAAAGCAATAATAGAAAAAATGAGATTGCGGTGTAAACAGAACTGAGTAAAACACTTGGAAAAAAAAAAAAATCAAACGTCTTAATGTTGCAGTATTTTCACTGTTTCTGGGATTCAGTTGTAATGCCATTTACCTTTTAAAGGTTTAAACATCCTTAACAAACAGCAGAATTGAGCCTAGTGGACATTTATTTAATATTGTTCTACGGTACCTCAAGGCTCTCCAACTCTTTAATGGTGAGCTACACATTCAATTTTCAGAGAAAAGGAAACGGACTGAAAATATTCTAAAAATATAAAAATAAATACATTTCAGACTTGAATAAAATCTTTGGAAAATATAATAAAATAGTGTTGATTTCTTTGATGGATGAGTTTCTGCTGTGCTGCTGAGAAGGTGGTAGGCGTGTGTTCTGCAAGAGGTTTATACAGTCCCTACATTTTAGTATTGTGCCTGAAATGAAGCCTATACTTCATTTTATGCCAGTTTGCAGTGTTGACCTTTATCAATCTCTCTTGGCCCTCATCTCTGTTGAAGTGGGCTTTGTGCCCGACTATGGATGAGCCTGTGAATCTCATTTACCCTGTGTGATGATCTCCGTTTTCTCCTTTTGCTGCAGTCTCTATGAACAAAGTTAATATTTTTTTTTGTTCAGGGATGTCCGTCATATGACCAACCAGCTATATAATCTGTTTTTGCTTGTTTTTTTGTATTTTTTTTTTATAGTGGATGCCGTCCTATGTCAAAGCCATGTCAACTTTCATTCTGTTGTCCTTTGACAACATAGTAGACGTCCATTCAAAAGCAGTTGTAATTCTGATAGTGTTTAATGCACAATGTTGACCATAAAATATTGTGCGCATAATTATGTGTTTGCTGTGATAAATGTCCCTTTCTGCTTCTGCTGTGAGCGTTTGGGAGGCTTCCAAAGAGAGTGATTGACTGCCTGAGGTATGGCACTGCAACCAAACACCTGGCAGCCTGACCAGGAGTGACCATGCTTGTTTTGAGTTATGTCAGGGTCCTTTTGGAGTGTGCAAACAATGGGGGGGACAACAAGCTGTGGAGCCTTTGTTGTCTCTGTGCATATTTTATGCAGCTATCACTATTGATATGCAAGTTTAGTGCGCACTAGCTTTTCTTTCCGTGTACAAAGTTTTGATCTTAAGGAAGTAAGATGAGTTCTCAGTGCGTAGGCAGCTGTTGACAAGCTTTAGAGAATGCACAATGAAGTGGCAAATGTTTATGAAAATATTAGGCCTTTTGTTGTAATGAGTTTAGATATCACTTCATTCATCATAAGCACTGATTATACTCAGATGTGGAAAATGTACATCTGTTTTAATATGTTTTGATACTAATTGTTTTCTACTTGTGTTAATTGTTTTGTGATTAACTAATTAATTGTCTAAAGGTAAACGTGAGGAAAATAAACATGTAATATTGCTTGATTTGCTTTATCAGCACCACATGGCAGGACATTCAGTTTACAGTGGTGCATACCTACTGCATGCTTTGTTTTTTTTTCCCCCTTTAAAATGGCTGAAACTATTAATTATTAAGATAGTAGCAGCTTTAGTTTCTTTTGGTTGACAAGGCAGTTAATCTTCTGATCATTTTATCTCGCAACTAAGCACCTTGGTTTCCAGTGCTGCTTCAAAAATATGTATTTTTCTGGGCAAAATAAAGTTGAGACCTCCCCAAACATATTTGCAAAGAAAAGAATACAGTGAGTTTAAGTGCATTTGGAGTAAGTGTGCTCCCTTTACTTTGAGAATTTAATGTTTCTATTTTAATGTATTAACCCAGAAAGCCCATCACCTGCACTCCGCCAGTAGAATCTTGCATGGCTGGGTTTCTGAGCTCATAAAGGCCCCTCAGTCGACTGCTCCAGCAGTCAGACTGGACGTCTGAGTTCCAGATAAAGGAGGCTCTGTTGCACTATCTTTGGAAATTTGATAGGTTGCTGGAATACAACTCACAAGTAATATACTTTTAGGAAGCAAATCATGGCAAATGCAGTTATTCATTCCAGGGTAGTGTTTTTGTATTTTATGGCTTTATGATTTGATATGGTTTGTTCACTGTACAAAATTAAAGACAGTAAAAAAAAAAATACAGATGAAATAGCAAAACTGCTAAGAACAGACTGCTGACTTGTGAGACAGGCTCGTAATAATTTGTCAGGACAAAAATGAAAACCATTTATATTCTCAGCTTGCTGAATCCCTCTCAGGGTCTGAGGAGCTGTAGACTATCTGAGCATACGTTTTGCTGAATACAGGCGGGTGTGGATGGCACCTGTCCATCACAGAGGCTATCATACGATGACTGATGACTGAAAAGATCCATGTCATAAGGAAACTTGGTGTCTCCACTCCTCTTCAGATTTCTACATCTCTGTATTTATGAGGAAACTTGCAGGAAGTTGAAAAGGTGAAAAGGTGCCAATGTGAAGAGTACACAAAGAGGACTTTAATTAGAAGCATCTTCATGTCAGGAAATATTTGATGCCATATTCCCACGCGTTTTGGATTTTTATTCTTTGTCCCCAGTGTGTTTATTAATGCAAAACAAGCAAAGAGCCTGCTTTTGTGCCTGAGAGCATCCAGAAAACAGCACCAATCTAACCTGTTTATTTTCTTATTTTATTAAGCAAACTTGCAAGTACTTATGTGTTGACTAATCCCCACTGTATACACTGCCTGAAGACAGTTTAGCATGCAACATACATTTGCAGTTTTCAAGCTCTGCGTGTGTTGGTTACATCATGTTTTCTGTTTGAATTAGGAGAAAGCAAACAGTATTAGCACATAAAAAAGGTATAGCATTAAATACTTGTGCTAATGAATAAAACTTTTCAGGTCTTGGTAATTAATTAAAGCATGTGATTACTCCAAATCTGGCCCAATATTGGGGTGATGAATTGTATATTGTATCTGTTGGCATCATCTGTAAACCAGATAATGTCCAATAATGTTCACACAAACGACAAATCATATCTTAACATGTAGGGTAAACATGTCCAAATGATTAAAAAAAAGCATAATTATCATAATTCCATTATTTATTTTAAATCTGAGCTACACTTTTCCTTTTTCTTTCTTTCTTTTTTTTTGTGCTTACAATACAAGAGCAGTAATACTAAAAATTTTAGCTTTGCTTCAGTGCAAGAACTGGGAAATTATTTTTGTTTTATAAATCTGCATGAGTGAGATGCTATCCAGAAAATCTAACTTTAGAATAAAGACACCAGAAGCACAAAGTTAAGCTCATGCATGTTTATACCCTTTTATTGACTTCCTCTTTAAAAGCTTCCCACAGGTCTCTAAAGCTGAAGTGTAGATACTGAATGCAGGCATATTTGCAAGTGAAGGTGGGGGATAAAAGCACTGAAACTCATGTCCTCATAAAGAGGGATCAGCAGTGTATACGAGAGCTGCATACCGATGCAAGAGATGCCAGTGCTCAGAGCCAGAGAGCATGCTTTGCTGGGGGGGGAGCCTTAAAGCTGCTAAGCTGAGAGCAAGAAGGGGAAAGGAAGAGAAGGTGTGGAGCAGGAAGGCACACTGTAAAAGGCTGAGAGAAGTGTCATTGTGTATATCTGCTATTTCCTTCAGCCCTGTGACTGGAAAAAAAATGGGTTACTGCCATTATAAAATACAGGTTAAACCATTATATAAAGAATAGTAATACTGGTGTTTCAAAGATTTACCCCCATTTGTTGGTGGTTTTGTGTGACCTTTTGTGGGGAAAAGGAACAAGAAGGAAATCCGATTCCAAATTTGGGGAAGGTTATCTTAAAATTTAAAAGGACACAAATTAATATATTAGAGCCTTTACCGCTTTGAGAAGAGCAGTACAATTGGAAAAGCCAGTTCAAAAAATAGAGAAAAAATTAAGAAGAAAATTATGGTCACCAGCTTGTGTTGCCACCACCACAAGATGAGGGTGACATTCAGAAGGTGTGTTCACACTAGCGTTCACTCTGACACCGAAGCATAATCATTCCTTCACCAAGGCAAGAGCTGAAGATGTAAAAATGCTTTCAGCTTTGTCTGTTTGTTGATTTGTTTGTTTGTGACAAACATTATGCAAAAGCTGCAAAAAAACGAAATTTCAGAAAACTTGGTGGAGAGGTGAATCGTGGAGGGGTAAAGGAAGCAGCCATTAGGAGTGGCAGTATGGTTGGAGGATATGTGCTCGAATTACCATTCTAGTTTTCTCTTTTTTTGTGTCTTTCAAATGTAGAGATAAAAAAATATGCCATAGGTATGTATCTATAAGATTTACACAGAGGCAAGGCACTTTAATCAGTCATATTTTGTCAAGCATGAGTTTGACTGAAACTGGATTAACATGGACAGAGGAACCATACAATAACACAGAAAATACATTTCTGCTGCAAAATGTACGAGACATATAAGAAATTCTTAGATCTCAAGAAAAGTAGTTTTAAAATTTAAGGTACTAAACTCCTGAGTGTCAAAGCTCAGCAGAGCAGAAGGTAAGCATATCTGTTTGCATTACATACCAATTTAACAACAACAGGGTCATTCCTTCTTTTCTTCTTTTTTGTTTTTGAATTATAGCTACATATATATTAAAAATCATCAGGGAGCATGTGGTCCAATGCACATGAAAGAATGGCACATATTGCATCTGGTAAGTGGTTGAAAATCCTGGTTTTTACTTGCAAACTTATAAAACAATTTGTTGTTTGTGTTTCTAAATAACATAAATAACTTTCACTATGTCTACATGGTCCAAGAAGATCCACCCAGTGTTTTACAAGATTATCTATCATTCATTATATAATATATGTATACATATATGTATCATATATATCATTGGTTATATCCCCCTTGCTAGAGCTGTCTAATACCCACATTTCTCATTCGTGGGATAATAAAGGTTTATTCTATTCTATTGATCTAGGCTTCTTAAAAAAGAGTGAACAGCCACATTTGTATGGGACCCGGACTATTTTAGATTTAGAAATATTATACCAACTGAAATGATAAATTCGACTGTGTAGCAGCCTACACGTAACGCCATACTGATTTTACAATGTACACTGAAATGAAGAATAAAGGGCACAATTAGTTTAGTTTAATTAAATAATTTTGTGTGCTTTGCAGTTCATTCAATTTAATAATTACATATTCTCTGTGAGAGTCTGGATTTGTTAAATATACCTGCTGATATTTATACACAAGTGGGCTTTAAGTGCATACGTTGACCCAATTTTACATAATTTTTCATCAATTACTTATAAGACCGTTAATTTACAACAGCATATTTGACCTTGTAGCGTGATATCTAAACTTTAACAACTCCCAGTGTGCATAGTTGTAGGGTCATTCTGAACCCCTTTGAACATTTCAAATTACTTTTTCTCCCAATTACACCTTCAAAGTGATACTAGACTGTTGTCAGACTGAAAAAATCTTACTTGTCACTAGAAATTTTTTCCACATAATGTTGCGGTTAAAGAGATGCATAAACCAAAATTTGTACCCAGACTTACTGCATGAGACTGCGTGAGAATTTTAGAAATTCTTAAAAAGGCAGAAATGAGACATGTTAACTGGGGTTACTGCTCCCTTATGGCCTTAAAAAGTATCATCCCTGAAGTTTTTGCATGTGTTATGCATGATTTTATTGGGCACATTATTTTCTCAATTCATAGATGGATTCCAAAAGCTGTCAAAAAATTCAAGGTGACGTCTTCCAGTGTGTGATACCTGTCTGTCTACTCTAGCTATTAGGAAAAAATTATAGTGGAGATGTACTATTTGGGATGGTGCTGAAATAGCAGGATCTAAAGCTAGGATGGATCCTACAATAAGCTCATATAATGGTCAGTCTGGGTAGACCCTGCTTTTATGGAGTCAGAGATGATTATACATTTAGTATCCTCTAGTTCTGGTAGAGTGTGAGGATATCTGGTGTAGACTGGGTGACCTTAACTACTGGAGCTGTAGCATCTCCCAGATAATGACCACTCTGAACCCCAGGAGCAAGCCTCATCACCTCATAAATACAGAGACCATATGGACTCTCTGTGGAAAGCTGCCGACAGTCACTTTTCAAATCGGACGCATACTTGTAGGAGGCTTTTGTGCTAAAAAAAAAAAAAAATCCAGTTAACATTCGCAGGTTCATGAAAACTGTGTTTTGTGTAGGCCGCAGTTCAGTTACACTGGCCAAATGGCAGGTGTCTTGAAAAATTGATTGCAATTTTTTTGAATGGTTGTCTCGACTGGGAGAAAACTATATGGTCAGATATAGAAACTGAGCCAGTGGTTAAAAGAAATTGCTTGTCAGTGTTAAAGTGCCCCGTTTGCTGCAAAATTCAGGGTCACCGTGTAAAAGATAACATAGGATTTCTATTTTACAGCAAGGCAACCTCACCAAAACCATAACCAATCTGACTTTTGACAGATTAATTTTTTTAAAAAAACAACTTTTTTTAAAGGTATGGTTGATTTGAAAAAATAAATTGATCTCTATGAAACTGCTCAGGATATTAAAGGAGATGATGAAACATTTAAATCTTTACTTTTCTGGAAGACGAAACAGTGTATGTTCCTTTTACATAGTTCTAGCCCTGATTGAGCACTCACTTTGGAAGGTAACTGGGTATAGAAGTAGTCCCTCTGGACACAATTGCTTACTATGGTGATGGCATACCAACCAGTTCTGTGATGCTGAGCTCCAAGCATTTTATATAACTCAACGATGAACTGCCAGAATACAATCTGAAGGTACCCTCCATAGCTACAGTGTGCTGGGAGGCACTGTATGAAGAGAATTCTAAGGATTGCTTTATTTATTTTTTTCTGATTTTTTTTTTAAATCAAATGATTAATAAATGAACAAAAAAACACCCCCAAAATAAGAATACAAATATTATTATAGTATTCCAAATCATCTATATATATTTTTTTTAGAATAGCTGTTGAACAAAGCATTTCTGACATAAAAACTCAGGGCAATTTACAAATTTTGTTATATGGGTAATTTTATATGATTCACAATGTTAATTTAACCAGGCGAATAAATTGGAGACAGGGAAATGAGTGTCTTTTGAGAGCATCCGAATTGGCAAATGCCTGTGTTTATGTCTGCTTATGTCTGTCGCCTGTTTACATGTGAGCGGCCCGGATAACATCAAAACTGTTGGTAACCTTATATTATTGCTGTAACCTTGTGCGCAACCAAACATAATGAAAACTAGGTGCAACAGTGCCACAACTAAACTCTGTCTGACATTCATGCCTAATGTCACCAGGCAGTCTGTATCTGGGTACGTTCTGTGGATAATAACATCTCTTCATGGTTTTTTAGCATTTGACTCCACTTGTCTTGAGTCTTGAGCATGTGAACAAAATAAGAAATAGTAAATGAACACGGTCCACTTCAGGTTTAGATTGAGATATTTGAATGAGGCACAGCTGTGTTTTCTCTGGTAAGGAGAATTCATTTTTTAAGAGCGTGCCCAGTCTGTTCTATGTGCTCTTCCGCCTTGCATTAACATACCTTTTTCCATAAAGATAAGCTATCTCAGCACAGATAAACTGGGTGCAAATTGGGTTTCTGTGCTCAGCTTACCTCTGTGACTCTCAGGATAGCTTATGTTGGTGTTTCTTCATCATTGCCATCAGCACCCATCCATGTTCACAGTCAACAAAAAAGACACTTTTACAGAAGCCTTTTTCACAACACATTAAACCTTTATATTGAGGTTGGAGTGGCTACCTTTTTCTCAGTCTGTTTGCTCGTGTAATATGAGAGATGCAGGAAAAAGCATAAAACATAAGCACAAAATTAATATTAAGGATGAACAGAGCATTCAACCATTTGTAAATGTTTTCAGATATTTTAGCTTTGAAGATGTTGCTTTTCTTTTAATTCCATAAATTAATAAAAAATTAATAGTCTGACAATTATCACACTGAAAGTCAACAAGATTATCGGAAAGAAAGAACAAAGAACAGCTATCTTAAATGTAATAAAATAACAAAAAGAAAATAGAAGCCAAATCATTTTATCACAAGGCTTCATGCGTAGAAAAATCTGTGTGTGCGGTGCGGATATAACAGATGATTCTTGTAATTGTGTTTGACTTTAAACCATTCTCGGTGCTCAACTTTTCTGTTTTCTGTCAAAAAAAAAGAACCAACAACAACAAGAAGATATTGTTCTCGAACACTGCACTGGGCTGATCCTGAATTACTTACATTTTTGCCAATGGCAGCAGAGAAGCAGCAATAGGAAATATTTCAAGATATTCTTAGCTCTACAAAGGCTTTGTCAAATTTATCCCAGATTGACAGGCTCCAGTGGGGATTTTCACATTCAGTAGTAACACTGAAACTGTCACTTCTTCACTATAAGACCAGAGTTAACATGGTGTAAAGTTGATACATATTTGATCAGTTTCCTGTGCCTTGCTGAGGGTCATGGAAGTTTAATGTCAAAATGTACTATATACACCAACAATGATCAAACTTTTCTTTTCTTTCTTTTTTTTTTTTTTTACAAGACCTGTCAGTCATGTTAAGAATTTAATTTTGCATATT